>CM068827.1:74436743-74724243 GCA_028554795.2 Sinohyriopsis cumingii | reverse complement strand
AAACATGGACTAAGTTGCAAATGGCACGACCTCGACCTTTGCAGGTTTAATTTCTATTATACACCAAAACAAGTTTGTTAGGAAGAAGGAATTTTGTCGTTTAATTAAGGGATTGTGTTACATGCCAAACTGATGCACTGACAAGTTCAGAACTGTATTAAACACGGAGTGATTAATTGTTTCAGTTAGTGACGACCATGCCCAAGCCACTTCCTTGAAAAATCACATGTTACCTTATTTCATTTTAGAAGTTCCTCAATTCATTTTTAAAAAAATTGTCAATTAACAGGGTCTCATTAGCATTCTAAACAAATAGCTGAAGGTAAAGCAAAGCAAACTGTCATTTTCAATTTGATGGTCATCCACTTTACGCGAGCTAAAAGTAATTGCAATTGTATCGGTGCTACGCTTTTGTTGTTGTCATAGTCATCCTTTCTATCACCAAAACAGTCATCGTTATTATTTTGATAATCATCTTCATCTCTATTATCAGCGTTATCTTAATCAATAATGTCTCTGTCAGAACAATATCCTCGCAACTACCATCTCTTTTATACGAGTCGCCAGTGACATCATCATCGTCATCAACATCATCATCACCATCGTCATTATTACGATCTTGACCATGAACACGATCCTAGTTTTCCTTTCTGAAAGCATTAAAAGTACCGAAAAATGAGACCAGACTGAGAACCTAAACGTATAATTGTTAATATTGTTGGGTCAATATGTCAGCAATAAAGTGTTATTAAAGTTTCATAGGAAAACAGAAATTATTGCCACAAGAAAAGGCAATATACCTAGCTTCTGTTGTTGTCATCATCATCATCATCATCATCATCATTCTTCTTCTTCTTCTTCTTCTTCTTATTATTATTATTATTAGTAGTAGTAGTAGTAGTAGTAGTAGTATCCAGTTACCGTAGTTGTGTTAGCCGGTGTAACGAAGAATTGCATACCCCGTTGAAAAAGTAACTTCATGATGCATAAATGTTTATTTTCGAAATTACGTGTCTAATGAACTAAACATGCCTATTTCATAATGAGCTGTTGTTGTTAAAACATGCCTATTTCATAATGAGCTGTTATTGTTAAAACATGCCTATTTCATAATGAGCTGTTATTGTTAAAACATGCCTATTTCATAATGAGCTGTTATTGTTAAAACATGCCTATTTCATAATGAGCTGTTATTGTTAAAACATGCCTATTTCATAATGAGCTGTTATTGTTAAAACATGCCTATTTCATAATGAGCTATTATTGTTAAAACATGCCTATTTCACTAATTTACCTCTAAATATTTTTATCATAATTTATGAATAAATAACCATAACAAATATAGCCTGTTAAATTTCGCCAAAATCTGAACATGCCCATTTCAAACGACAATAAGTCTATACTTTCAAAAAATATTTACGTTTCGTTCTAACAACTAACTACACTGACTCATTCGATTTAACTGGCATTAGATGACACTGATATATCTAGAATGTGAATATACAAAGACAAATCTGTTGTTAATAAGTCTTTGGGGAGAAATGGGTTGCAACAGTTTCTACATTCCTCGAGTTTTCTGCTAATAACTGCACGAACACGAACTACATCATGCAAGTCTTTTTTGCAAGGTTTTCATTTGGATTAAAGGTGATACGAAATTGAGACTTTTAATCTTAAGGTGTTTAAGTTTTTGCATATAAATCTTTTCCTGGAAAGAAACTCTTTCAGAAATAGTCTAGTAGCTTTATGTATTGTAAATAAATTACATCAGTCTTGTGATGGGTTTCTCGTTAATTATTGAGAGAAATTGTACTCATTTGCCAGATTTAAGAAAGCAAATACACCGTCACGATGTTATCCCAATTAAAGCAACAAGCACCTTAACATTTGCTTGTGCAATATGGCTCCTTGCTTGGTACTTGTTCAATGAAAATCAGTATCGTACGACACTCATCTTTCATCTCAGGCTTCTCAACTTAACTTTAATGGAGACATGTATTCTCAGTCTTTGAGATTTATGCATGGAATATTCCATTATTAATTATTTTGGAAAGTTAGTTGCAATTATTCAGGTACGGCAGCAGGCGAGTCTTAATTGGTTTTGAATTCTGCATGGGGAAATGATTGACAGCTATCCCATTCTGTTGTTCATTAGTTTCATCATAATTGAACATAGTTGTATCTTGCTGAAAACATCTACTAGTACGTTACAAATAATAAAACAGATGCAGAACACATCATTTGATTAGAAAGAATGCTATGACATATTCGATTGAGTTCAACCATTCAAGAGATGGACATTTTCACTGCCGTTTCATTACAGCCGGGCAACGGCTAATTCCTTGCGCTGTATTGGGTACAAGGAACCAAATCTATTGGAAAAACCTAAGTTAAACAAACCGGAGAATGGCACCAGCCTCCTTGATCTTTTGAGAGAACAAATTCCATTAAAGTATGATTAAATCTGCCATTCCTGATTTAACTAAAGATTTGTATGCCCCTTACCGAACATAGAAGGTTGAGCCATCACAAGAAAACGATGCCATTGTCTAAATGCAGAACCAATGTTTTTGAATTATTTTTTTATCTATGTACCCTGGGACCAAACTTCGGAAATAGGAAAATATTGCTAAATATTTTGATTAGGACCTTGAAAGACCACTTGTATTATCAATAGTCTACAACTAACGTGTTTAATATTCATAACAATGTTCATAAAGAATGCCTTTTCTGTGATTGCTGTCTCATTTAGAATGCTTATTCTATGATTGTTGTCTCATTAAGAATGCCTATTCTATAATTGCTGTCCCATGAAGAATGCATATTCTGTGATTTCTCTCTTATGAAGAATGCCTATTATATCATTGCTGTCTCATTAATAATACATATTCTGTGATTGCTGTCTCATAAAGAATTCCTATTTTATGATTGTTGTATCATTACAAATGTCTATGCTGTGATTGTTGTCTCATGAAAAATGCATATTTTGTGACTGCTGTCTCATTAAGATTGCATATTATATGATTGCTGTATCACTGAGAAAGCATATTCTATGACTGCTGTCTCATGACGAATGCATATTCTATGATTACTATCTCATAAAGAATGCTTATGTTAAGATTACTATCTCATTAAGAATTCCTATGCTGTGACATGTCTTTATAAGAATGCCTTTTCTATAATTAGATGTCTTAGGAAGGATGCTTATTCTATGATTGCTGTCTCATTAAGAATGCCTATTGTATGATTACTATCGCATTAATAATGCTTATTCTATGATTGGTGTCTCTTCAATAATGCCTCTGTTATGATTACTGTCTCATTAAGAATGCTTTTGCTGTGATGTTATCTCATTAAAAATGTCTATGCTGGGATCTATATCTCATTAACAATGCCTATTATATGATTGCTGTATCATTAAGAATGTCTATTCTGCGATGGCTGTCTCATAAAGAATGCATGTTCTATGAATGATATTTCATGAAGAATGCCTAAGCTGTCATTGTTATCTTATTCAGAATGCCTAAGGTATGATTGATATCTCATTAAAAATGTATATTCTATGATTGCTATCTCATGACGAATGCATAAGCTGTTATTGCTATCTCATTATGAATTCCTGAGCTATGATTGCTATCTTATTAAGAGTTCATATCATATGATTGCTGTCTCATTAGGAATGCCTATTGTATTATTGCAATCATAACGTTTAACACAGTTCGCACACACACACACACACACACACACACACACGCACACCTACCTTTTACATTATATCATCCCTAACGTTCAAATAAATCTTAAATGTGTTTTGCCACATTTAAACATTTGTTATTTTATTATATCTACATTTGAGGAAAATCTGGATAGTCTGTTATTTAATACAATCGCAATAATGTGGCTGTCCAATTAGCATATGGGTATAACACTCGCTTCCATCCATTGCGATCCACATTCGATCCAGGACTTGGGAAGTATGGTACCGGGTCTCCAAATCGAACTGGTGGTTTTTTCTCTGTAACGAGTTTCCATCTATAGTGAGAACCTGACCGCTTCGGTGGCCTAGTGGTTAGAGCGCCTGCCTCAGATGCGGGAGGTCGCTGGTACGAACCTTGGCCGTGTCATACCAAAGAGTTAAAAAATGATACTAATAGCTACCTTGCTAGACGCTCAGCATTAGGAGGTTAGTGTTAGGACTGGTCAGCCTGGTGTCAGGATAATGTGAATGGGTGTGACATGATGCTACATGTCTGTGGCATGATGCCCCGGTGCTAGACATCACAATAAACTGCCAACTACAGCGAGATGACTGAAAATGTTTTAAAGCTACGTTAAAAATCCAGGTCACACACACACTACAGTAAGAACCACACATACGACTCAAAAAGCACCAAAAATAGTAATTAATTTAAGTTGTAAGAAATTGCATGTTTCGTGACCACCAATCAACAGCCAACTTCGACCGCCATATTCTTTGGTAAAACCCAACCGGTTCAATAAAAAAAAAATCCTTTAAGGCTCCATTGGCATTTCAGAATATGTAGGTTTTTTTAAAGCCACGTGACTGTTTTGCAACTAGGTGTGCGTGGGCAATGTATAGGGTATTTATACACTACACGCTAATATAGCACTGCTATTCGTCGAAGGGCCGGCCCTATTCTAAATGTTACATGATCAACATTAGATCGAATGAACGTAGGTTCGATCACAGTTCGTATATCATAATCATTATTTATCCTCAAAATCTTTAATTGTTAATAACTGAAACACCGTCTATTGGCAGTAAAACTCAAATCCTTTCGTCACTTCATTACATTGACTCTCTCAATCGATATTAGATTAACCCGCACAATAGACCCGAAGTCATCTGTGGGATAATGCTATTACTTTCGAAACAATATATATATATATATATATATATATATATATATATATATATATATATATATATATATATATATATATATATATATATATATATATATATATATATATATATATATATATATATGCATGTATGTATGTATTGCTATAATTACAGCAAAAAGTTTTCCTCTCGTTGTGGTAAACAGTCATAAATCAGATAACTAGGTGGTAATTTACTGTGCATGAAATTTTTAGTTAGAGTACGCCGTAGACTGCATTTAGTCACTCTCGATCTCCTGCGGCTTAAATTAAATTCCATGTGACTCACAATTCCCTTAACATCAGTGAATGAGCCTTTCCAATTATACTATTCCAATTATATTACTCAAGGATCGTTTTCCACCTGTAAAAAACAATTCTGGCCAATTTGTGAGCAAAATTTATTCATAGTGCATCGTTTTCCACTTCCAAATCTTGTCGGACTGTTGTGAACTTGAAATAAATTTTAAATTGTGATATTGCTTTAATTTTTTTTTATTAACAACAGAGAGGTTAGCCCCAATCACATATTGCCAAATATGTGATCGAGAGCTTGGGGATCTTTCCCCAATGCAGAACAATTTTTTTCTCCCTCAGATAGAACTGATGTTTAAATGTTATTGAGCGTCTATCGAGGTGAACAGTGAAATGAGCGGAACGAATGTAGGGCGTATATGATGATAAAACTCCCGCGATATTTAACTTGAACACTATGAATGAAATTACCTTATTATTACTATCGGTAACAAATACTATTAAAACTTCAATTCCAGCTTTAGGTCTCTGTCCACACTTGTTTAATAGGTGAGGTCCTTTTGGTTGAGTTAACATGTTATTCCTGCCTTTTGAACTTATCTGTATAATAAATCTAGTTAAAAAAAAATATGCAAGTAGGAAAATGAACAACGATAACTAGATTGTGCATGCATCATCTATCTCACTCTCTATCAATATC
This sequence comes from Sinohyriopsis cumingii, assembly GCA_028554795.2. Classification (NCBI taxonomy): domain Eukaryota; kingdom Metazoa; phylum Mollusca; class Bivalvia; order Unionida; family Unionidae; genus Sinohyriopsis; species Sinohyriopsis cumingii. The sequence goes on along the minus strand of CM068827.1, from coordinate 74,718,383 downwards.
AGAGTTGTGTGTGTGTGTGTGTGTGTGTGTGTGTGTGTGATTTGAATTTTTAACGTATTTTTAACGATTTTTCAGTCATATCGTTGCGATGTCAGCAGTGTGCCGCAGACATGTACCATTATGCCCCACCCAGTCACATTATCCTGACACCAGGCCGACCAGTCCTAACACTTAACTTCTTAATGCTGAGCGCCTAGTGAGGCTGCTTTCAGTACCATATTATAACTATTTAGTATGACTAGGAGGGATTCGAACCTCCTGCATCAGAGGTGGACTCTCTAACCATTAGGCCACCGGAGCGGTCAATTGGAAAGGAGTATTTTACCCTCGCATTGCAAAAAAATACAATCTGCGTAAAAATGCACAAAAATGAAAATGAAAATTCAAACATTTAAGAACTACAGTCGAAAGGATAAAGCTGCACGAAGCTACAAAAGGTGAATAATTTAGTTCATGTAACAATTTGATGACGAACTGTAGATTTTAAATGGAATTTTAATGGGTCATGCAATAAATTAATCATATAATATATTATCATGTGATTCATTGTCATGATCATAAAATCAACTTGCCTTTGGTTCAATAACCTCTGATAACAACTCCAAATTCCCACAATAAGGTGTTACCATAATTTAACCCACTGTAACCTCTCCTCTAAAACGTTCGAGCCGAGGCAAATCGGTTGGGAGAGCATCTGACTCTTAATCCAAGGGTCGGTGGTTTAATACCCGCCCTCGCCAGCGAGGGCAAATTGATTTGTATATCCTTCTGAATGAAACTGAGCTCAGATTTCCAGGCTTTGATATGCCCAATATTGTGCTCAAAGTGTCTTTAAAATCAACAGCAAACAAACCACCAACTCTTACTTAGCTTATGAGAGTAGACATTAGAGGATGATGAAAAAACCAATATGTTAATAATTGGCTTCACTTCATTAGTAATGATGAATAATCTGAAACGTCAAAACTGAGTTCGTTACTGTCGTTTGTGATATTGCTGTATAATGCAAAATGTACCTGTACTTTCGAGTCAATATTTTTTCTTTAAATGTTAAATATTTACAGGCTCCCTAGTGATAATTCGGTATGTCCTACAGATTCATGCATGTTGTAGAAAAGAATCATGTACATACCTAAACAGCTAGTGCAATCATTTCTTTTTTAAAAGCTGATCTGGAATCAAAATTATTAGTCCACCCTTAGAAGTAATCTCCTTTAGCGCACAACATACTTTCTATATATTTTAGCATGTGGAATATTTAACTTGACAACACAATAAATTCTACTCATGAAAGAATTTAATTGTTTCAAGAACTGACATCATTGCAAATACATGTAGTAGTCCAATTTTGATTTCGTTCTTGCCGAAAGGCATTTACATCAATCTTTGTGTCAGTGTCTAATCAGAAGGAACAACAGTAAACTTTAACTTGAATCATAATGTTTAAATGATAATGATAAATAAACTAAAGGCGTATCACATAGACTGATAAGTAAAGTCTCGTCCATGCTTATAAAACTGACCTTTAATGAAATTTTAAACAGTCTTGAATTCAGCGCAAGAAAATTGAGAAAACACATTAGATAAAATGCAAAGAAGTCGCCTACTGCTTCTATCCCCGTAAGTTTTGTTGTGATATAGGTTAAGGTTGAAAGAGAACATAGGTGAGAAAAACATCTTTTCATCTAATTCCACGTCATTATCTCATTTATAAAAGCATTTATCGGAGCATTATCCAAATGTTCCAGTTCTTGGCATTTAGACTTCGGCTGTACCAACAAAATGGTCACATATGACAATACAAGCATGATAATAATAATAATAATAATAATAATAATAATAATAATAATAATAACATTTATGTTCGCATGGACATAAGAAGCTAAAGTATAGCTTCGAATACCCATACAGTCTTAGAAATGTCTTAATCTACAGTCCTTCAGATTAAAATTATTTTCAGGAGTGAACGAAATTACCGCTAGATTTTTATATAAGGCATGCGTCTAAAAATACTGAATTTAAATATCATCAATGGAGGATAATCATCAGCCAAACAAATTGCTTTTAGCAAAACAGTTTATTTTACAGTGAACAAGTGTGTGTGTGTGTGTGTGTGTTAGTGTGTGTGTGTGTGTGATTTGGATTTTTAACGTATCTTTTAACAATTTTTTTCAGTCATATAGCAACGATGTCTGCAGTTTTGCAGTTTATAGTGAAGTCTAGCACTGGGGCATCATGCCTCAGATATGTAGCACTATGTCCCACCCAGTCACATTATCCTGACACCAGGTCGACCAGTCCTAACACCTACATCTTAATGCTGAGCGCCAAGCGAGGCAGCTGTTAGTACCATTTTTGTAAATCTTTGGTATAACTCTACCTGTGATCGAACAAACTACCTTTCGCATCCGAGGCGGACGCTCTAACCAATAAGCCGCTGGAGCGGTACCAGTGAAAAAGTGATCATAAACAAAAAATTGCAAGCAGTATATTTGTCTAGCTTGGTTGAGATAAGCTAGCATTTTATTACAGAAGAAGTAAACCTTTAGCTTTAATTGAAGATGTTAATTGTCCGCATTTAGTTATAATATTTTTATGCATCTGTTTTATTAAATTGGTGATGTGGTGTTTATTCGTTTATAATTTAATGAATTATTATTGATATTTTCATTTATGGGAATCGATTTGCGTATGTATGTGTATCACCTATATCTCACTGCATTCTAGTGTTTTTCAAATACATGTTAAGGTAGGAAATTCCATGTCTTACGACATTTTGAAACTGATGTACATGCACCAATTGGATTATGATTAAGGGAATAGTTGTGTGTTGTTTATTACAAAGATGAGTTTCTTAAACGTTTCTCTCCCTTAATGTCATTATTGCTCCCATAACAACTCTACTTGTTTTAAACATTTAACATAGATGTTAATGTCTGTAGGCGAATGAAGTATTTACGATGGATTATGTCACAGAAGGAGGATGCATCACTTGGTGTTTGGTGTCTGACCAGTAGAAGACAACTATACGTTGGGAATGGGTGCATACTGGGGCGAGCCTGAACATGGGTGCATACTGGGGCGAGCCTGAACATGGGTGCATACTGGGGCGAGCCTGAACATGGGTGCATACTGGAGCGAGCTAGAACATGGGTGCATACTGGGGCGAGCCTGAACATGGGTGCATACTGGGGCGGGTCGAAACGTGGGTGCATTCTGGGTCGTGTCTGAACAGGGGTGCATTTTGGGGCAAGTCGGAACATGGGTGTATACTGAGGGGTGACGAGATGCTAGTAATATCTGGTGGATAGCGTAGTCTTCGCATTGAGTAAATAAATACAAATCAAATATTTCTGGTGCGTAATATCGTCATATTCGTTCTATGAAACGAATTTATTTGCGAGTAATGTAGAAAATGTAGTAAATATTTTGCGAGTAATGTAGAAAATGCACAATGTAGTAAAAAAACGTATAATTTATTTAACTTTTCTAAAATAGTGCAGCGAAATATTTTAAAGAACTATTCATGTCAAACTATTCCTGACAAAGTCACGTAGGATACACGTTGCAAATGGGACTTTACTTCTAAACCTATGTATGCCTGACTGGCTGTATATGACTTAATACGAACAATAACATTATCATTTTCCAGGTATTATGCACGTGACAGATCAGGTGAATAAATCAAATTATACAAGCTTGTTCTCCAGCCAGATCCTTTAATAATGCGAGACATGTGTATTGTCTCTTATTGGGGAACTATTCTGGCTGATTACTAACCATATAGGTATATGTTAAGAAAAGTCGTCATCGTCTGCGGTCAATTAAGCAGAAAAAGCAACGAAAGGAAAATCTCCATAGACGAAGGGACCATTATAAACTAAATTTTCATATGAAGGGACAGAACTTTACATGAGTTTTTATTAACTAAGGAACCAAAAACAGTTACAATTAAATAGGGACAATATGTATCTTCAGTTCAAGTTGAATGTTTTTACATTACCTGTAATAAAAAGCGGCATATCTGAAACGAATGAAAGTAAGGTAGTGTGTATAAGTATTTGTCATAATTCCCTTTCTCCTTATCAAAACCTTCGCTTTCTTAAATGATATATATATTGCTTTTTCCTGGTTCGTTCGCTTTTATTTTAGTTGTGTTACACTGAAGAATTCTAAATTAGGTATGTTTAGCTGCATGATTTTTATTTCAAAACAAATTACAATTCCGCCTATCTTTTCAGTCCATATAAATATGTGGAGACAGTGACCATTCGTATGGACAGGCAAACTTTAATCATACGTACATTTTAGGACTTTTCAAGATCATTAAAGAGAATATGAACATTTAAATGTAACTTGCACTGTTGGAGGCAAATGCAGATTAAAATTCAATCTGGTAGATAACATTCAATGGTTGTAATTCTAAAAATTGCCAAGCATCAATTATTTCGACAATCTGATTAGATTTCGCAATCAGTACATAATGTGATAATACGCTATAAAGCTTCACATACCGCACAACATAAATGAACAAATTTCATCACTTAATGGCAGAACTTATTTATAGAATGAGATATATTTCTGCAATACCGACAACACGATTAAAAAATCTAAGGATTGTTCTAGCATGGGGAAAATGTTAACAATTTATAGTTGTTACGAGTACGGATCTAGTTGAAGGAAACGACAAGTTGACATGCCGTATTGTTGTCCTGACAGATTTGCTCTGTACACCTTATATCTCAATAATTCATGACGCAACCGAAGACATTTCCTTGAACAATATTCCGTCACCATAATTAATGTTAAGCTAAGACGTTCCGGGACTACTTTGTATAAATAGTAATTTAACATGAGCTCCCTGATATCCCAGCTCAATTGTTGCAGTTAAAACAGAGCAAAGATGTCGAAGGCATCCTTCTTTATCGTCTTCCTTGTTTTCAGTTTGATGGTCATCCATTTCACTACAGCACAAGGTGACTAAGATTTTGGAAGTTCCATTCATCAATGATTTCTTAGTCGTCTTTTTCATTATCATAACTGTCATCATCGTTCATTTAGTTATTTTTACTTTCATTGCTAGTTTGAATAACATTGTGGACGTGAATACAATATCCTAGTATCTTCCATCTTCGTACTAGACATCTGGATCATCGTCATCGTCGTTGTCCGAATTATCAACCGGATCATCGTTAATTTGAGGAGTGATGAACAGAGAGACCAATATGAGAAAACAAGCGTTTCATAAGTCAGGACGAACGCGAAAAAGTGAGATATTCAACAGAAGCAACAGTAGATTTATGTTTTTTGTTTCTTTAGTGGCTGTGGTTGCGCTTCCTCTTTCTCGACATCTTCATCACGTATCATTATTATTATTATCAATATTTTTATTATTATCATTATTATTAATTATTATTAATATATGTATTATTATTTTTATTATTATTATTATTATTATTATTATTATTATTATTATTATTATTAGGCTTCTTGGGTGGTTCGTGTCCATGCCGGCCTTACTGTTTTCGTGGAGAAAGAGAATCTGGACTATGTGGAAATTACGACCCATATGGAAGCAATTCCAGATATGTTAGATGCTGTCCTTTATATTAATGGTGCCAGTGAGTAGAAGGTAAGCAAATTCAGTTTCTATTTTCAACAGTATTGCCTTCTTTTATCGAGATTGCGTCACACTGCTTGTATGAATTATCGTTTTAAAATAACCAACAAATAAACAGGAACTCTTCAAGGAACAAAAATGTTGCCTTTCCTCCATTATCTTCCATGGTGTGGGTAAAGTCTGGATTATAAGTTCTTGTATGCATCATTTCTATTCTACAGAGGTCTTTTGATTCTGTTCCTGAATATCCAAGTTATTTACATGCACAATGTTTACGTTACTTGACCGAAGTGCCAATAATTTTAAAAATATAAACCTTTAGTCAAAATCCTCAAATGTTTAAAATATATATTTTTAATAATAATCAACATTGACATCTGACTTGATACGCAAAACGATGTCATTGCATCATTGCTCTCTTTCTATTTATCCATCTCCCAGTGTAAGCAACCTATAGTAAAACTATGGTTAACTAATAAACAGTTGTATATAATTTGACAAGAGGGAAATGTATTGTGGATGGACGAATATTTTATCTCAGAATATCTTACTCGATATTCATGATGATGTCAATAACGAATTGTGTACTTTCATTTGCATCTGAGATTAAACTGTGGATGTCTGAGTTCGTGCACATTAATAGGTATACAACGTTGTCTGGCGCCTCCAAGGTCGAAAGCAATTTCTAAGGTTTTAAGGAAGTTCGTTATGGACATGAACATTATATATACGGTAATCTAATATCAGCTGGCGAAATGATCATTTAGATCCTTTTGAGCACATTTTAAGGTCTTAGCTAAGTTATGTACTCTAATTAGTCTAATCCTCTTGTCTGGCGTGTTCGAGGTTGTATTCGTTTGTAATGGAAGGTTCAAATTGGCGAGATGAAATCGCTTATGTAGCTTTCTTGGTTAAGTTCGTTCGAAAAGGTACATAATAGTACGATTGTCCCTCACTAACTTTGCATTCTGTCATGATCACAAACGGACAAAGATACAATGATATTGATTCTAGTCCTATTATTATTAATGTTTTGATAAACCACTTTATTCGCCACGTTGTGAAACATAAATTCGGCATTGACTGCCTACACCTGTGCACATTAATGTATAAGAATACAATGTAATTGCATTTCGGAAGTTAATTCTGTGCAGTCAACAACGCTATAGGTGTAGTCAATATTCATATATCCTGAAATATCAAGAAGCGGGCATAACACCTGTGAAGGATTTGAATGGGTAAGGCAAAACTATTATGCGAGGACATTTATTTCGCATCGTATTTGAGCTGCATAATCCTTTGTAAAGCTAACAAGTATACAACAAAAGTGACAAAGGAAAAATATGGCTATTTGTTGTTTGCAAAAAAACAACAAAAAAGATGTCATAGACACATCAACCCCACTCTCATTGCAGTTATTCATGTCACATGGTCAGTTGTTTTAATCTATCTTCCAGTTTGATCATTATCTCCGTAATAAGCATACCGTGATGTATAACTGTTTTGTTTGCTGACTACATGCAAATATCAATCTGTAAGAATGGACGAAACCTGTTCTATCGACCTATCTGATGCGTTTTTAACATATTTATATGAGTTGCAAACATCCTATATGCATTAAATTTTCACGTTAATATAATGAACAAATTTAATGTATCAGGACGTACATTTGAACAATATTTCTTCAGGGTGTTGTATGCTACTTGTTGAGCAGATCTTAGAAACAAATATATGCTTAGCAGATCATCCTACTCTCTTGTAAACATCATGATTTAAGTGATAAAAAGTCCTTTTATTCTTTCAGGTGCTACAGTGACAAAACGGTGGATGTAAATACGAATTGTGAGAGGTGAAAATAAAGCGCTCGTAAAATATTTGTACTTCGTTGTTATTCTTGCTTGTAAAGAGTCTGGGGCAGGTTAATATATAATCTTAGAATGCCAATCTTTTAGACCAAATCAAATGTGGGCGGCAAAAATGTATTTGTAAGAAGATCAGAACTGGATACGATTATATGCTTGTTTCAGTGTAAAACAATGCGTCTTTAAGACAACAACTGTTTGATAAAGTAACATGTACTGAATTATTTGTGCTCTAAAGGAGTAGACGTTCTATGCGTGCAACGACATTTTTGAATACTTATAAATAAGTCATCTTTGCAATTGTTACAACACTATGGTTTTACACAAGGACCTAGAAAAAAGCGGAAACCAACAAGTTCAGTAAAATTCAACAAATAATTTATTTCATTACAGCTAGAAGTCAACATTTAAAAGGAACTTACCGTATTGCGAATTAATTTCCAAATAGTCCCAAATGTGCAATCACATGCCCAAAGGAATCGAGTGTTCCGAATGAATTCCAATAGTGTTCCGAATGAATTCCAATCATGAATGTATTGCTGTGTCAATAATCTCACATTATCTGCTGTTCTAGCAATGGTAATGTATCACAAGATGTCAGCCACGGTGTCCTGGAATGAATTCACAATAATATCAAACTAGTGGCTTAGTCAAAAAGGGCCATTAACACTGTGGAGTTCTAATTAATACTTTAAATACATAAATCATCTCAAAGTATAACTGAACACAACAAAAACACTGATTCCACCCAAGGGATTTTAAAATAATTCTCAATAGTTCTGATGTAAGAAAAATTTATATAGAGACCTAAGACACAATAAGAGTACCAAGATGATTGTCAAAGTTCATTTCTAGAACATTCTAAGTCGTAAGAAGGTCAGGTCTATTACTTAAATTTTAGTAACAAAAATGGCAGACATAAAGTACACCAGGAATTTCAAAGGGAAAATCAATGCCCTGCACCCAGATCTAAGTAAACATGTCTCCAAATATTATCCTTAAAGTTGAATTTGTGTATTTGGATAAATATTAGCTATGTAATATGTTGTTTACCCAATGACCTTTGTAATCTTCAATCACGGATGAAAATTAAACACAAAGAAAAGATAAATACATAGCAGTAGTAACTTTTCAAGAAGTATGGATGATCATTTCACGCATTATTCAAGAGTCTATAAAATAATGACAAATATTTTATTCATCTCTACGCATAATAAACAACACAAACAAGACAAGAATGTTCTTAAGGAAAAACCATTCTTGATGTATTGTTGACATATTTACATAGTATTACTTTTATTGTAGACACCAATACGACTTTAGCATTTGAAGCAGAGTATTTACTAGAACGTAAAGAGACACATTACATGAAACGGAAGAGATATATTAGAGGATACGTCAGAGAGCTGGCAAATAAATTGCAGCTGAAACGTAAGAGTTTACCAATTGAAGTTCGGCGACGTAATGTAACTCGCAATCTGATAGGAATTAGCTTGAATCTTTTTCTCTGATTGGCAGATGTTAGGCTTGTCTTGGAGAAATGGGATAGATAGCACGAGTCCGATATGACAGGAGAGTCGTCCTTGATATCATGTTGGTAATCTGTTGTCTTGTCATAGGATTGATGGAAATAATTATGCAAAGGAGGGGAAAATGTATGATGCATTAAATTTTGTTTAACAAACAAACATACACGCATGCATATTTACGTGATGTGTTCTTACGCATGTAGAAAATAGATGCAAGTTATTGCCAGAACGAAACTGAAAGAAAACACATGGTTCTGTATTATTAAAGTCTTTGGTGTGTTACGTGTTTAGGCTCTTTCAAAAAGTAACAAGAAAACAGTGAAGACATCAAGCTTTGTAAAATTTAACAAATAATTTATTTCTCTCGAAAAGCAAGTTAAACATGGGAAAAAGATCTTACGGTTTTACAAATCAAATCTAAAATTAATCCAAGAATTAAAATATAGAAGTCCTAGTAATAAAAAGTCCCAAATTAAACTGAATTCTAACCCGCGTACTTCCTGAATGCGCTGTTGGTCTTACGTAGCTGGTAAAGTACCCTCCTGGCTGTCAAAAAAGCAGGTAGACACAGATTAGTCCGAAAAAAGTATAAGCCATCCCAGCAAAGCACGGTCGATGCCCAGGGATCCAGGTCTGCGAAACCCAAGAAACCTGAAAAAGAAAACAGCACACACGGAAGAATGGAGAACGTAGGAAAGGTTTTTGAAATGTCACGAAGATAATACCCGTTTGCCAAAGCTTATGTATTTCTTACCTCCATCTGATTTCAAGCGGCCTAATTCCATTATTTTCTTGTCACTGAAACATGGTCTAGCCGCCTCAGCGGCGGCCCCAATTCTGAAGGTATGGGACTTAAAATAGCTAGAGTTAAAGTCACAAAAGCAAAGCGCTCTTCTAAGTTCTGTACTAATTTTTGTATCGTCTTCCTTGCTTTCAGTTTGATGGTCATCCATTTCACTGCAGCTCAAGGTGACTAAGATTTTGGTGGTTCTATTTTTCAATGCTTTCCTAGTCGTCTTTTCATTACCATAACTGTCGTCATCGTTCATTTAGTTATTTTTACTTTCATTGCTAGTTTGAGTAAAATCGTGGACGTGAATACAAGATCCTATTATCGTCTATGTTCATAACATCATCATCATCGTCATCGTCTTTGTCAAAATTATCATCCTGATCATCGTTATATTTAGATCATGATAATGATAAGTCACTTTTTCTTGCCAAAAATGTCTAAAATCTGTATAAATGCGATTTGCATTCTTGAGAGTGATGAATAAAGAAATCAATCTGAGAACTCCAGCATTTCATTTTTAATATATCAAGATCTATAAGTCAGGACGAACGCGACTACGTGAGATATTCGAACAGAAGTGAGTGTATCTACTAGAGAAGATTTATGTATTTTTGTTTCTTTAGTTCATGTCGTTGCTCCTCCTCGTTCTCGACTTCTTCTTCAAGTGACATTATTATTATTATTATTATTATTATTATTATTATTATTATTATTATTATTGTTGTAGTTGTTGTTGTTGTTGTTGTTACGCTTCTTGAGTGGTTCGTGTCCATGCTGGCCATACAGTCTACATGGAGATAGTTTTTTTATGGCCATGCCAAAATTACGATCAACACGGAAGGATTTCCAGAAATGTTAGATGCTGTCCTTTCTATTAATGATGCCAGTGAGTGTAAGGTAAAATCAGCTTATATTTTCTAAAGTATTGTCTTATTCTGTCGAGATTGCATCTTACTGCTTGTATGAATTATCTTTTTAAACTAACCAACAAATAAAGTGGAACTGTTTCGTGTAACAACATATTGTGTTTCTTCAATTGTCTTTCATGTACTTCCCATAATTTGCATTCGATGTTCTTGTACGCGTCATCTTTTTTTATACAAAGGTCTTATTATTCTGTTCCTCAACATCCAAATTATTTGCATACTTACATATGTTTCGTTACTCGGACGAATTGCTCATAATTAAAACATTTTGAAACCTTTGGTCAAAATCCTTAAATGTTTAAAAGATATATTTTCAATACTAGTCGAATGAATCTACTTTGATATAGGATTTCATGGTCTAAACGATGTCAGGGTATCATTGCTCTCTTTATATTTATCGATCTCCCAGTATAAGGGACCTTTGGGTAAAACTAGGGTTAACAAATAAACAGTTGGAGATAATTTGACAAGAGAGAATTGTATTGTGGAAGCGTGCATATTTTATTTCAGGATATCTCCCTCAATATTCGTAATAATATTACTAACGCATTATGTACTTTCATTTGCATTTTTTATTAAACTGTGGACGTCGGAGGTCATGAACAATGGTATGAATTCATTGTGAATTCTGTGTTGGTATCTCCTCCATGGTCGAATCCAATGTTTATATTTTTGAGAAAGATTTAAAAGTCGAATACCTCTTGGTGAAATAGTCATTTAGATCATTTTGACAACCTTTTAGGGTCTTAGGTAAGTGACACTAACGAATCATTTTCGTAATCTTGTCTCGCGTGCTCGGAGTTAAAGCCGTTGGTAAACGTAATGTTCAGTTATTGTGACGTTGAGTCGTTTACGTTTCTATGTTGGTTAAGTTCATTCCAAAATGGCTAATCTGTGCAAGGACACAATATCAAGATTGTTCCAGGCTAACTTTGGTTTGTTTCAGCATAACAAACGAACAGTGATGCAAAAATTCAAGTCTCGTTATTATTAATTGGTTATTATTAACTAGGCGTCACATTTTAAAAGTCAACTTTGGCATGATTTACTTACATCTGTGTAAATTAATGTGTTAAAATATAACGTAAAAATATTTTGGATGTAAATTCGAGGATTTCAACAAATGGTGTATGTGTAGTCAATATTCGTATATCCCGAAATACAACGAACGGACACAGCCCTCTTATGACAGATTTGAATGGGTTTGGCAAAAATGGAACAGGAGCATTTATTTCAAACCGCATTTCAGCTGCATAATCCTTGTCAAGCTTGAACACATACGATATGAGTGACGAAATAACAAAAATTGTTTCTACTTGTTCGCAAGTAACAACAACATGTCATAGTACCATCACCAGCAGCATCACTCACATAACATTTACTCATCTCACATGGTCAGCTGTTTAAAAACATGTTCTAGTCTGATATTTATTTCGTAACGCGTATATTTGTAAATTATAGTTTAATGATATGCTGATTAAATATAAACGTAAATATAAACATCACTGTAAGTATGGACAAAGTACGGTCTATCAATCTATCTAATGTGTCTCTAGTTTATTTATAAGAGATGTAAACATAATGTATCTGCTGACGTGTCGGGTTAATATAATGTAGAAATTAAAGTATCAATGTGTACATTACAAGCCATACGTCTTCACATGCTTGTATGCTGATCATGACGATATGGGTACGAACACAAGCAAGCAACAGGTGTTTGATGATGTAGCTTTTAGAGATTGGAATTTGATCAGGAAACCTTTTATCCCCTTTTAAACATTATGATTAAAATGAAAATTATCCTTTTATTCTTTCAGATGCGACAGTGACAATACAGTTGATGTAAATATGCATTTTGACATATGGAAACAAAGCACATGTAAGATAGTTCTACTCTGTTGTTTATTCTTTTAGTAAAGAATTCCAAAAGAGGATAAAACTATATTATCGCAGAATACTAATCTTTGAGTCAAAATCAAAAGTGTTCAACAAAAATGTATTTGTAACGAGGTATAAAAAGACAGATTCCACTTGGCATATATTGAAATATTAATCAATACTCTTAAGTAATCAAACTTTATATAAAACATAAGACACAATAATAGGACCAAGATGAGGGTCAAAAGACCAATTCGAGAACATCCCAAGTGTAAATATGGTCAGGCCTTTTTCATAAATTTTAAAAACGAACACGACGAAAATGAAATAGATGAGGAATTTGCAAGGGTAATTATTGTCCTGCACTCAGATCTAAGTAAACATGTTTACAAATATTATCCCAAAGTTTTGTATGTTCTCATAGACAAATGTTAGAAATGCAATATGATTTTTACAAAATGACCCTTGCAATCAACAATCAGAGATTCAAATTAAACGCACAACATAGATACACATAGCAGTATTGTCACAAAATATGAAAAATAGTTTCTTGTCCTATGCAAGGGTCTAAAGAGTTATAAAAATTAGATTCATTCCTCTCGACTCTAAATAACGGCAAAGAACAGCAATGTTTTAAATGAAAAACCATGATTGATGTGTTGCTGACACATTTACATACAACTATATTTAGTACAGAAAATTGTAAAATTATTGGATTTGAAGAAGAGCATTGACTAGAAAGTAACCGCATTATCGCATGAAACAGGAAAGATATATTCGGAAATAAGTCGAAAATAAAACGCAAGATTTTACCAATTGAAGTGCGGCAAAGTAATTAACTCGAAATCTTCTAGGAATGTTTAAATATTTTTCTCTGACTGTCTGATGTCAGTCTGTCCTTGGAGAAAAGGAACAGAGGGTGCAAGTCAGATACGACATAATACTATTCCTATAAAGAACAACCAGAGCATGAATAGTGAATAACTGGTTCTTGTGTTTTCCTGGTATCGTGTTTAATAGCGGGTGTTGCAGCAATCATGTTGGCAGTTGGTTGCCTTTTCAAATCACCAACGATGTTATGTATGGAAAGTATTCCTCTTGTAAAGGAGAGGCAATATAAACCAACGACATTGTGTAATGACATGTACAGCTTTATTTAAGACATAGACACACATATATCGCTCTCTCTCTCTCTTTCCATATATATATATATATATATATATATATATATATATATATATATATATATATATATATATATAAATGAATGCAAATATTGCTCTTGAACCGATGCTTTTTCAACAGTCTAAATTACTTATTGTCCTAAACTAATACCTTATATCTAGGGTTCCATGTTAGTCAATCAATGCATATTCTCAATAACAATGTTGAATGCCCCGTTATTTGCCAATAATTAAGTAGCAATATAACATGAAACTTATCCACATTCACCGCTTAGACTACATTTTCCACAACAAGAAATATACATAAACACCTTTGAGCAAATTGCACTGAGATAACTTCTGCTTTCTCTGTCTCCTCTATCTCTCTGTTTCTTGTCATATATAAAGCCGTTTTGCAGTAGATTTGACTGATATATGGATTGCAAAGTGATACAAAGGGGCAGAATGCTGTGACTGGCTGATAACTCTGGTGAAACGAACAACGTCATGAATTTGATTAGAAGACATTCATATTTGACGTTATTGTAAGGTCTCATTTTTCTAACCTGTTATCATGTGTTGTTTTCCTCCTGGCTGTATACAACCTTTTAACAATATAAACAATAGGATGATCTGTTTTCCATGTATTATGCACATGGCGGAACAGGTGAATACATCAAGGCTATACATGTTTGCACTCCTCCCACATCCTTTAATAATGCTAAACATGTTTATTGTCTCTTATATTCGTAATTTTTTCATGTTGACTACTCACTCTGGAGGTATATATTACAAAATCCCGTCATCGACATCTAATGTGGCTAATAAGCAGAAGCAACAGCAAAATGAAAATATCAGCATTTCTGATCTATGTAGATAATAAATAAATGAATGTTACATCACTTTGAATTAAATCTAGAACCATACAATTATTATTGCTAAATTAGGATTGACAATTTAAGTTGAAAGTTTACTTCTCTTGCATTAAAAATAGGACATCTCAAAAGACTGAGACTAAGTTGAAACGCATTGCTCATTAACTCCCTTTTCTTGTCAGAAAACTTTGCGTTAAAACAATGTGTTCGGGCTCTTACTTTGATACATTTTAATTTACTATAATTTTCTTGTCCTGAAGATATTAAGTATGTTAAGACGCGTGATTTATAACAAACACAAACATGAATTCTTTGGATCCCCACACAAAAAGAATTTTAATAACGCTCTGGTTTAAAGTCCACACGAATCTTGTGCGACTACGCCAGTTTGTATTCAAAGTTATGCGGTAACATGTTAGGTTCCAACCACTGAAAATGCTTTTTTTGAGAAATCTGCGATATTTCAAATGGACAAGCAAACATAAATATAAACCAAACATTCTTCTATCAGGTGAAATATTACAGGAATAGAATTTACTGATTGCTTTACGCTTTTATGGGATAGCCTATTATAAAGTAAGTATTAAAATGACATGAATATATCTGTAGGTTGGAATAATTTAGACAGGCATTCGTCAGATCAGCCGTTTAATTTATTTTCGGAATCATATTTAGCAGTCTGTCGGTAGATCATTTTGTTACACTAAAAGCTTTACATAGTGGATAAATTAAATGA
This sequence comes from Sinohyriopsis cumingii, assembly GCA_028554795.2. Taxonomy (NCBI): domain Eukaryota; kingdom Metazoa; phylum Mollusca; class Bivalvia; order Unionida; family Unionidae; genus Sinohyriopsis; species Sinohyriopsis cumingii. The sequence continues at coordinate 74,703,001 of CM068827.1, read as the reverse complement.
ACACATTTCATAATTTAACGATTGAAATTGCTTATATAACAATATGTTTTTCTGCAATCCTGATAATAGCATTAAAAATCTCAAGATGGTTCCAGTATCAGGAATACAAGATCGTGGGTATTTGTTATGCATACAGATCTACTTAAATGGCATAACAGTTCCACATGCCAAATAGCTGTACCGATAATACTACTTTGTATAAAATATTTGCACATTATACTTCGATTTATTCATGAACGATCCGAAGGCACTTCTTTGCCACATTTCCCGTTATCATTATTTATGTCAGGTTAAAATGTTCCGTGAATTTTGTATATAAATAGTGATTTAGCATTCCAACTCATTTGTTGCAGTTAAAACAGAGCAAATATGTAGAGTGACCATCTTCCTCGTTTAAAGTTTGCAGTTTGATGGTCATCCATTTTATTGCATACCAAGCTAATTCATATTTTAGTAGTGCAAGATCCCCGTAACTACCATCTTCATACTAGACATTAAAACCATCATTAGCGATCATTAGCGATGTTGTCCGAATCATCATCACAATCATCATTATTTTGATCATGATGGTCCTAGTCTTCAACATTGTTCTTGTTATCAAAAATGACTAACAGCATTATCAATGCAATTAACATCGTTAGGAATTATAAATAGGTAAACCAGTCTGAGAACTCAAACGTTTATACTTTTTATTATATCATTGCCAATAAGCCAAGAACATTGCGAAAAAGTAATATTCAAACAGGAGTGTAACAACTAGAGTAAATTTTCATTTAGTTGTTGCTCATCTTCTTCTTATTCTTTTTCTGTTTCCGGGGGATACCCGGTATGTGTTCATGTTGACCGTACTGTTCAAGTGGAGGGCGTGAAGCTGAAAAGCGGAATATATAACCCTTATGGAAACGATCCAGATCTGTTAGATGCTGTGTGTGTGCGTGTGTGTGTGTGTGTGTGTGTGATCTGGATTTTTAACGTAGCGTTAACAATTTTCAGTCAGATCGCTACGATGTCTGCAGTGTGACAGTTTATAGTGATGTCTAGCACTATGGCATCAAGCCGCAGACATGTAGCATCATGTCCCACCCAGTCACATTATCCTGACTCCAGGTCGACCATTCCTAACACTAACCTCTTAATGCTGAGCGCCTAGCGAGGCAGCTGATAAAAGTTTTATAGGTCCTTGGTATGACTCGGCCGGGGCTCGAACCGCGACCTCCCGCATATGTGGCGGACGCTCTAACCACTAGACCCTTGAGTGGTATCAGAAGCCTTCCTGTATAATACTGAAGCCATGGAGTCTAAGGCACACAAATGTCGTTTGTGCCTTGAAGTGTCTCGTTTTACCATGCTTGCTTCTCACTACATGTATGAAGATTTTTTAAAAAAGAGGAGAAAGAGGAACTGTATAAAGTATCCAAATCATGCCTTTCCTCTTTCGTTTTCCGTATTTTGTTTATAATTTCTTGTGCGCATCATCTCTGCTCTAGAAGGATTGTTTATCCTATTTCTCTACATCCAAATTCGTTGCATAATTTGCTTGCTTTATTTGTTGGAAGTGCCAATTCTTGACAAATTTATACACCCTTAGTCAAAATCTCCAGATCTTAAAAACATGTATTTTTCAAACCGTGTCGGATGGGCTTAATTGAGTATCATTCGTCTCTTTGCATATTTCTATCTCCTCGTGTAAGCATCTAAAAGTATCTCATTGGTTAGTTGATAAACAGGTTTACATATTTTGACAGTGGTGAACTTAATTATGTAGGCGTGCGCGTTTTGTTTCAGCATATCTCCCTCATTATTCGTGATAATATTAAGATTGAATTATTTACATTCATTTGCATTTGAAATAACTTTGTACGTCAGAGCTCGTGATAACGTGTTGCACAATAATAGGTATTCACGGCTGTTTGGCTCCTCATACCTCAAATAAAATTTTTAAGATTTTTAGAAAGACCACTTTTTGATGCAGATTTTACAGATTATAATTTGATCGATCAGATCGATTTTCTTTTAAACGTTATGATTCAAGTGAAATTGTCATTTTGTTTTTTCAGACGCGACGATGACAGAAAGGTTAACGTAAATGGGGATTTTAATGTTTGGAAATAAAGCGCTTGTAAAATAGATTAAATCTGTCAATCTGTTTAAATGATTCGATAGACAGGTCTGAAAAAAAAAGAAAATAGGCGATGAAATGGATTTTTTGCTTGCGGCCTGGCGCCCAACGTTTGCCGACATGTGCCCCGCATGCTGCCTTGGGTCACGCACATACTAGGGCCGGGCCTGTTCGAGTGTATCCTTATTTGACTGTTATATGATTTAAAAATAAATAAAATTGCACATAATTATATTCTGTGCTAAAAGAAGTAGATTTTCTAAGCGTGCAATGAAATTTTGCATACTAATATACTTTTAACAAGGTCACACTTGTGTTACATATCACAAAATATGCACTTCATATAATTATGAAAATAAGATTAATTCTCTGGAAGCTAAATAACTAGAGAAACTTTTTAGTGATTCCTCGAAATCAGTATCTGATCTCGTAATCACCACTTAGTATCATGTAATTATTAACTTCTAACTTGCAATCACGAGACACCTAACTCGTAATTACTAGATAGTAAGTCTTAATTACGAGATAGCAAAGTCGTGTGTGTGTGTATGCGCGTGTACATCAACCATCTTACACCACCACGAGAGAACCAATGTCTGTTTAAACGGTCTTGAGACAAGAGGTAGTGGCGAAGTCCCTTTGAGCTGTTTATATTTTTGTCTTAAAATCGTAGAGAAGAAAATATGCCGAAGATGTTAGAAGCAATATATCCGACCCGTACCCACCCACGTTTCCCCCACAATTATGAGTTTGTCAGAGGACTATTTGAACAATGTCTTCAAACAAGTAAATGTCAATTCGATTAAATGTATTTTATAAATTGAAGCACATTCTAGATCATAGGCCATCACAGTGCTCTTTTCTTCGTTTGATGAGATAGAGAGAGAGAGCCTTTTGTGAATAAAGAACGGAAAGATTAGTAAAACTTGTATATTAACTTAGAGAAAAGTGACAAGCATAATAAGAATTAGAGAATTATACAATGAGTAATGAGAAGAAGTTCATTCAGGTTATGTACAAGTGGGAGAAATTAAAAACATGATATACAAATGTGCAGATAATTTGTAGACAGTTAATTAATGTGGTGTCTGAGGTTTCTAAGATATGTGGGCGGTGATAAAGGTGTAAAGATTAGTAATGATTATGAGCAGGACGATGATTATATTATAGTGATAGTGATGAATGTTTTGGGTTTAACGCTATTTTTCAGCGCATAATAGGGTATAATTATATGGCAGCCAGTGTATATGGTGGAGGAAAGAACAGCGAAACCCTGGAAGATCTTGACGAGAGATAAATATCATAGTTTTGTACCATTCGGATATAAAATATCATCTCTTCGATCTGCAATGGTGGATGTATAACTTTTTTTACCTTACCATAGCCAGTATTTCTGATGCGCTACGAACGATTCCATCAAATACCACCCTCTTGTCGCCGCGCAAACGAAATATCAAAGTCATGACCAGGGTCCAATCCTGAACCAAGCCACCAACGACCATACAGCGGTGTATAGTGGGATTAGCTGCTGTGCTTTCCGCTCTCAAGGCAACACAACGACCGTTCACAGTTGCCATAATGGCATTACCTCTACAGTTACCAAGTATGGGACTAACACCTGTCTTCATTGGAAAATTAAACAGTGAAGTTGAATGGATGTTGAAGCTTGTGAGCAGTACAGCTGCATTGTCTCTTGAGGATCGATAGGCTCTGCAACACCAACTACTTTGTTTGCATTCCTATCCATGGGTGTTTACATCAAGAACCATTAACATAGCCAAAGATGGTTGCATCTGAGCTCGTTACAGGAGACCCGAAGTTTAAAATTCTATAGTTACCTTTCAAGAGATCCTTAGTCAGGTCTCCAACTGCAAAAACTGTGGACGCCGTGGCAACATCGAGGTAAACAGGCTTAGGGAAAAATATTTTCCATCAAGGATACTTTCTCTCCACCTGGGGCGCAATCGAGGAATACAATAGGTCTATTTAATTGTGCATTGAATCTATGCTGCCTACCTGTAAATCTTGGATTCCATCATGGTAATGACTGCACCAGCGGAAACGATATTAAGACTCGGCGCTTTTCAATTTCAAATGAAGTCATTTTTAAGAGAGTGTTGCGGTATATATCCACCATGTTACCAACAATGTTGATCTGCTTGAGATTCATGTAAACGATCTTGGTGTTTGGGGTTTGGAGCCAGGTACATACCAATGTCAAAAGGGGTACTCGGTATAACCAAACAAATTAGAAGCTAACCCCACCATTAAGCAAAGGTCACCAAGTTTCACCCGGTATGACAAAGTCCAAACAGCAGGTCATAGGAAAATGAAATGCAATAAAGCTAGTCCTTTAAAATCATTCTGAGAGTTGCCACATTGTAGCACCAAGTTTGGATAGTGTATGACGCTTTGTAAGGTTTGAACAAGTAGTCTCAGGTCATACAATAAACCGCACAATTAAATACTGCCACATATGCGAACTCAAGCAAACCTACGTGGGTGCAGGGTCCAATGGTTATCGCCGTTTTGAAGGATGGCACTCCAACATGAGAACTTGTTAGTACAACATTCATCGTTACATAGGTAATGCCACATGGACTCTGATTTAAACGTGAATCTATATACCACCCAGGGGTTACCATTTACTATGGAGATGCTGAGAGAGCTACCATCAGTATTGCACTTGATAGCCCAAACATTTACGTCTTAAAAGTGGCTTCCTTGAAGGTATTCCCATAAGGCCTTTTTTAAAGGTACATTCTCCTGCAGATCAAGTCGGACGAAGCCTCACAAAATGGGGTTTCAGAGCCGACATGATGTGTAACTCCCAGTTCCAAGTTGTCTTAGACAACTGAGCGCAACCATGTACTGTTGTGTCAGTGTCCACTGGCATTTTTTGTTGCCCAGAATGTCAACCTAGGATCGCAGTATTTACCACATCGACTTCCTCTACAGGCAAAACACATTCTCTTATCTATGAAGTGTCCACTGCCTCACTAAACTGATTGCTCAGCGATTGAGGCAGACATAATATCGAGGAGAACTGCCGCCTGCACAAAGAATGTCACATGGTCATCAACAAAAATTGCCTTGATGAGAATGTATCTTCCCGTGGATAGACCTTAATTATCTCTATTCACCCGCGTATAAAAGAAACTACCAGGCCAATGCTGTGGAGGACGTACAAATGCAAAGCTTTGAGATAACGCTTGATCATTATTCCCATCAAGGCTAGGGATGCAACAATGAATGAACCCTCGTTATCATAGGTCGTTCTGTGGGCTTGACTCGAGCTGATATAGATCGTCTCAGCAACAGCACCCGAACATATGTATGGGCTATGCTTAGCGAGCAAAAGCTAACGCTGTCCACGATTGTAGAGGGGGGAAGGGAAAGCACTTCCTCGAGAAAGTGGAGACAAATATCGCTCACGATAGGGATGTGTTAGAGTCTGAAATATAAGGAGGTATTGTGATATGCCAAAAACAAACTGAGCAAAGTTAAGGGGAGTTTACTCGATATGGCACATTCGGATATTGACCTTAAAGGGGGTACCGACGAGGGATACAATAATGAACTGATAACTGTTACTGATGTAAGAGGACCTGGGTTGGGATTAAATAACAATGAAGACACTAAAATCAATTTTTCTGAATATGATATTTTATGTATAATGTGATTCAAATATGATTAAATCCGACACCAAACTTAAGCATAACAAAATTGATTAAACAAAATGTTGCACACTGAGTTAAAGAAACTGATATAAGGGCAATAATATCGTTCCTACCTGGAACGAACAATAACATGTAAATTTGAACGAGTAATCTAGAAAACTGAATGAATGGAAATAATAAACGGATGCGAATGACTTATGGATCTTTCACCATGAAAAATCAATGTTTAGAAATTAAACACAAACATGAATAAAAATATCTACCACTTTGAGTGATCAAATTATGGATTTATAAAGCTATTGAACTGTGATGATTATTTACCAAGGGTGAATGAAGTATGGTCTTTGTACAAATACGAGTAATATTTTCACTCGAATAATGATGCTGAATACATTTGGCTTTTCACTCAGTGACACTGATCAATTAAACAAATGGAACAAATAAATCGTGGCTCCACTTGAACACAAAGTATCTTTAATCCCATCACTCTGACGGGTGATCAAGGGGCCACCACACATGACCCGCCCACCCAGTCTCTCAAGAGTCCCTTGTTCTTTGCAGATACGTTGGTCACGAAGCTATGGTGCTTCACCACGAGACAACCACTATCTACCTCCGAGCCAAGATCATTACCGACATCAGCACACAGGTTATACAAAACACACCACGTTCTACAACTCTGCTTCAAAGATAGCAGCTCTACAGACAAAATCCCATCTCAAAACTCGCACCTCTAAATTAAGAAAAATTATCGCACTTCCAACTTCATAGCTACAAATTCAGACACAGGGTCACACATCAAAAGCAATGCATCCAAATTCAGAATCCAGCTTTAGAAAGCTGAAAATATAATGACTAAAGCTGTATAGAATATGAGACACGGTCACGTACAAATGCACTGTTATACGTTACGCATGTGCACACGTGATATTGCTTGTTACGTACTAGATCATTTCATTGGAACTACAGTATGATATTAGTATCACAATGACCAGGTTCGTATATAAATCTGTATCTGACGAAAATAATCTTGCAAAACTATGAAAACTTTCACGTTTTCATCCTTTAATATATGGAACATATACTTTAATTTAATTCATCGGTTCAGTTTAAAAAAATGGCTAACTTGAAATATGACTATAGTGTATCTACTAACATGACCTTACAGAACATTAAATCTTACTATCAGTAAAATTTAGAATAAATGCTTGAACATCCAATATGTGGGAGCTGGAGGTGTTGGTGGGGTTGATTGGTGGATTGTGCCTTCTTACAAGGTGTCCACTTTACTTGGTTATCGTTATCTAGCGGGTGATCGCAATATAGCTAATATAGTGAGGCTTTAACCGCCGCTGGTGCAGGCCAGCCAACCTCACTTCAACCGGTAAAGCGCGATCTTGCAAGTGTTGATCAACTACCAACTTGGTGCTTCTAAACTGATCGCCAAGTGATGGGGCAGCGCGTGGCTATAGACCATAAGGGTAAAAGAGACAGCGCTGATTGCAACAGGGTTATGAGTAGGCATGATGGATATATATATATATATATATATATATATATATATATATATATATATATATATATATATATATATATATATATATATATATATATATATATATATATATATATATATATATATATATATATATATATATATATATATATATGTGTGTGTGTGTGTGTGTGTGTGTGTGTTATACTCTCGTTCCTTCAGTTCTTAGCAATAAGGAAACTAGGATTCATAAAATACCCGAGAGCGTCGCTTCTGCATTGATGTCCAGATTCTGCAGCATGGCACCTAGCATAGTCTGGTGCTGCTTTTTCCACTTCATCTCTCCTCCAGACTCAGCTGAAGGAAGATTTGCCCGTGACACTGCTACTGCTGCGACAAGGGCAGCTCCTCCTCAGTGTTTGATACCGCTATCGTGGAAATAATAATAAATCATAGTGAGAATTGTATTTACGCATTGGTAATGTCTTGTTCACGAAACGATATTCACCCCTTGGAGCTAGAGTTATATGTGCCTGTTAAATCTGTTAAAAGTCCTTGATCTTGGTTGAACGAATCCTTGATCGATAGTTTCCTGTGGACAAAGCCACACTGTTGTGATCTTCGCAAGGCTTTTATGCCTGCTATTTAGTATCATCGTACCGCGCAAAGGAAAACTTTGCCTACGTCTTTCATTTCAATCTCGTAACATTTCAGATGTTTCTCTTAGATTGCTTGCTGCCGCTTCAGGAAGCGGCTTCGACTCCACAGTGTGAGTGTGAATGGTAACTGCGCCACCAGGTCAAATAGTACCCACCGCACCTCAGCCAGATAGTGTTCCTTTAGCGGCACTTTTACATGTGAAAATTGTGGTATATTCTCACTCCATGATATATTTTTGATGTAGTTAACACAGTACTGATATATGAAACGTTCCTTCTTGTACTTAAGAGGATAATTATGTTCACGAGATGTTAACAAAACTGATATGGGTCTTCTGTGGGGATATATAAATCTAATTATAACGTATTGGTCCTAAGGGTATTATCTCTAATCAAGATATATGCCCTTTCATTTACCAATATTTCACTTAAGCTTCATGCTTGGCCGGGGTTAGTCTCCTTTAGAAGTACATACTTATCTTTTAACTCAATTTGGAACGTTTACGGTCTACGATGCCATGAAAACATTACCGGTAGGATAGTTCTCCGCGAGAACATAAAATCCATCACCTATGCAAGTTTCCTCGAAAACAGTATCATTGAGGTCGTGGTAATGAGGAGTATGATTATAAACATTATCATTGAGGTCATGGCAATGAGGAGTATGATTGAAAACATTATCATTGAGGTCGTGGTAATATGGAGTGTGACTAAAACATTATCATTGAGGTCGTGGTAATGAGGAGCATGATTGAAAACATTATCATTGAGGTCGTGGTAATATGGAGTGTGACTAAAACATTATCATTGAGGTCGTGGTAATGAGGAGTATGATTAAAACATTATCATTGAGGTCGTGGTAATGAGGAGTATGATTAAAAACATTATCGTTGAGATTGTGGTAATGAGGAGCATGATTAAAATCATTGAGTTCTGTATACTCACCTCCTCTAGTCATCAGTTCATTTAAACAGAACCCTGACTTGCGATCATTAAAAGTACAGTAAAGTATTCGACATAAGCAATGTTAAAGTAGTAACAATTTGTTTGGACGAGCTCAACTTAAATGTGTGATCCGGTACGAACTGGATTGAATATCACTTGCATTTATGTCACAATAAAAGCAGTGCGAGCAGAAAACAAGTTCATAAAACCCTGTTATTTGTTATGATTGACACGATATCCTCTGTTCTCGACCAAGTTTAGTACCAAACTGCCATATTAAAAGTAAATGGCGATCAATAAATTTCGTGAGAAAGGTTCTGGATGATATTTAAAGTGCAGAGCATTCAACAATCAGAACTTAATACACGTCGGTTAAAGTATTTAAGCATTAAAGTGCAGAAAAATTTCATTATTGAACACAATTATAATAAATTCGCCTACATGACCACCTTAATATACACGTTAACGTAGAACAGAAACCAACGAATACCATTCTTCATGTTGAATTTTTATCTGCTGGATGGAAAAATACATCATACTGAACGTGTTATCAACATTTAAATTTTTCAAGGTATCTGTAACGGTTTTAAAATAGTCCCAAACATTATGTTTGATAGAACGAATGCCTGCCAAAATGTTTCTCAAACAATAGACTTCGTCGTGTTATTTCAGTACTTCTCATATGAAAGTGTATCATACAAGTATACAAAGAGTATATTATATCCATGTAGTATATTATATCCATGTAGTATATTAAATCCATGTAGTATATTAAATCCATGTAGTATATTATATCCATGTAGTATATTATATCCATATAGTATATTATATCCATGTAGTATATTATATCCATGTAGTATATTATATCAGGGGCCCCGAGTGGCCGAGTGGTCTAAAGCGCTCTTCGTTACGGATCACTGCCATCTCACCTCTGTCTGCGGCGGTTCGAGTCTAAGATTCAGCCAATGTGGGCATGTGAGAAAGCTTGCCAGTAGCTTCTCGTGGGTCGGTGGTTCTTTCCGGTGTTTTCCGGGTTCTTCCTCCACCATTAATACTGGCCGCCATGTATAGCCTATCGTGCTGAAAAATGGCGTTAAACCCCACAACAACAACAACAACAAGTATATTATATCCATGTAGTATATTAAATCCATGTAGTATATTATATCCATGTAGTATATTATATCCATGTAGTATATTAAATCCATGTAGTATATTATATCCATGTAGTATATTATATCCATGTAGTATATTATATCCATGTACTATTTCGCCTTATTTATGCATTAATGTTTGGTTATATTTATGCATGCCTGCCCATTGGCCATTTCGCACACTTCGAAGTTACGACATTTTTAATGCAAGGATATAACAGGCTAAATTTAAATTTCGGATGCAAATGGCGCAGTCTCGAAATATTTGTCTGGGTAGTGAACCAGAGAATAATTGCGACTTCCTTGTTGCAAGTGAACGAACTTATGTTTGTGTTCAACATAAATCATACAACAAATTAATTTTTTTTAACAAAATGTTTTCTTTGACAAGGACAAATGAGATACAATACAATACGTTTTATGTACCACCTGAGTCTCATACATTTTCAAGTATGGTACTTATTATAATAGAAGTAAAGCTTCAACCCGAATTGACGATGCTAATTGTCCCCATTTAGCTGTAATATTTTGTATGTGCATATATTCAATAAAATGGGATGTGACGTTCATTGATTTATTATCCGAATGTACGTAATAATGATCCAATCATCTATATATAATATATGCAAATAATGTTGATTTTCATCTCGCTGTTTTGTCTGTCCATTAACTACAGTGGATAACGGGATTTCGTTATGTACACCTCCAGGTCTAGTAGTCAACCTGAACTCTTCCCGAATAAGAAATAATAAACATGTCTCGCCTTATAAAAGGATGTGGCAAGAGTACAAACATCTGTAACTTTGAATTATTCACCTGATCCACCACTTGAATAATACCTGGTAAAAGGGTCTTGTTATTTCCACAGCGTTAAAACGTTTTATATAGCTAGACACGCTTTAAAAAAGTCTAGAAGCAAGGTCACATCTACAACGTGTTTCCAACATAACTTTGAAACTAATAGTTACTTCATTGTTTCATGGCACTATTTTAGAATAGTTAAATGAAATGGAAGACATACAAGTTTTCTTTACATACTCTACTTTGCATACTCTACTTTGCTCGTCAATGAACGAATTGCACTAAACAGCATTGGTGATCATATGCAACACACATATCTAATTTTTATTTATTTATTCAATGTGAATAGCATAACAACCAAATACGATTAGCGTGGGTCTCTTCAAAAAGGTCTCTCCTCATATGAACTCATCCCCCAACATACATTCATGACCTATTGCCCGAAACCAACAACCATGTCCTCCCTCTGTGACAAAATCAAGTGCAAATACTTCATATGCTGGCAAAAATTAAGACAAAACAAAAATGTTTCATACGTTACACAAACATAGGTTACAGAAAAGAGATACAGTCAAAAAGTGAAAGAAGTGTGTGTGTGTGTGTGTGTGTGTGTGTGATTTGGATTTTTAATGTAGCTTTAGCAATTTTTCTGCCATATTGTTACGATGGCTACAGTCAGTGTGGCAGTTTACAGTCATGTCTAGCACTGGGGAATCATGCCGCAGACATGTAGCATGATATCCCACCTAGTCACATATCCTGACAGCAGGCCGACCAGTACTAACACTAACCCCTTAATGCCGAGCGCCTAACGAGGCAGCTGTTAGTACCATTTTTATAAGTCTTTGGTATGACTCCGCTGGGGTTTGAACCCACGACCTTACGCATCCGAGGCGGACGCTCTAACCACTAGGCCACATGAGCGGTCGAAATAAATGTGAAAGAAACACATCATTACAATTAGCAAGACCCAGCCATCACAATGATTATAATCTCAACGATACGGCATTTAAATTGACAGCAGATGCAGGTCAGAGTCTAGTTTATGGAGGAAGAAGCAGACACAAATTAACGGAATATTTAGGGGTATGTGTACATCTATATGGAAATATCTAAATACACGGAAAGTTATCCGGAGATTACGTGAATGCAGTGCGATATAATACATACACAGGCCTTTTCCCACAGGTAAGGGAATCATTAATGATGCAATACATTAAAGTATAACCGTAAGAACACCGCATCACCTTTTATCTAATATAGAAGCATAAAAATGTCACAGCTAAATGGGGACAATTAGCATTGTGAGCTAAGGTTGAAAGTTTACTTCTCTTATAATTAAAAGTAGTATATCTCAAAAGAACGTGACTATTGGAGTGGATGAAACGTACTGTTCAATATCTCTTACTTTTTATTAAAAGTAATTTAGATTTTGTTATTATAATTGTCATGCCTTGGTGAATTCTAAACTGAGTATTTATCGGCATACGATTTATATAGAAAGCAAACGAGATATTCGTTCACTCTCTAAAAGTACAGAAAAGTTTAATTCCGCTCTAGCCGAATGCCCATAGAAATATATATGAGACAGTGGTCATTTTGTCTTGAAAGTAATTCGTTAGCTTGGATCTTTCCAGCCACGGGAGATGTCGTAAATGGATAGACATGCATATACATACTACAAAACATTTATTCATATATCCGTTAAAACATTACAGGTGTTTAACGCACTGATTGTTTTAGACTTTTGTGAGGTATTCGTTCATATAGGAAGTATGAATTTTGACAGGATTGTATCCTATCTACCGTACTTCTTGGAACCTTTGCAACATCATACGTATAATAAGAACATTTTAATGCACATTGCAATTCAAGGGAATTCAAACGTTCTAATTCTATGTCACCAACTATCAAATAGTTTTCAAATCTGACGAAGAGTTAACAATATGTGACAAATTTTAACACACAATAAAGCTGTATGTTCCTCGCGAATTAAATAGTCAAATTTCTTAATTTGATGATGGTAATTATTCATAGAACAGAATGTAGGGTTTTCAATAAAGAGAACAGCATTAAAACCCCAAAACAAATCCAGGATAGTTTCAGTCTGGGCAACATAACAAAGTATCACTTTTATTATGAATACGGATCTGACTGAATTACATGACAGGTTTACATACCACATTGATGTACTAACAACTTTAAGCTTTGTATAAAATACGGACACGTGATATATTCAATTAGTCCTGAAATAATTCAAGCCACTTCCTTTACAAGTATACTGTCACCATAATATATGTCAAGCTTAGACGTTCCGGGATCTGTCATGTGCTCATTGGTAATCCAGCTCAATTGTTGCAGTTAAAACAAAGTAAAGATGACGAACGCTTTCATTTGTATCTTCTTCGTTGTTTTCAGTTTGATGGCTATCCGCTTCACTGCAGCTCAAGGTCATCATGAATTTATTAGTGCCACTCCTCAATGCTTTTAAAGTCATTTTTTTAATTACATTATTGTCATCGTCGCTCATTCAGTCACTTTTTGTTTCATTCCTAGTTTGATCAACATCGACCCCGTCAGTAAAGATCATCGCAGCTACTATCCTCGTACTAAAGATAAATATAAGCATTATCGTCGTTGCTAAAATTATCTTCTTTTCCTTTCTCTAATTATTATTATTATTTATTATTATTGTTATTATTATTAATATTATTATTGGGTGGTTCTTGTCCAGGTCCATATGGGAGAAATTCAAGATCTGTTAGATGTTGTCCTTTATATTAATGAAGAAATCCAACGTATATTTGCTACTGAGCTTATTTCTCACTTCTGGTCCGAATTGTCTTTCTTAAATCAAAAACCAAAATGATTAAGGTATTCAGATCTTTCATTCATTCCAATGTTGATGCTAGTGTGTTTATTTGTTGTCTTTCAGTTCTTGTGTACATCTTATTTGATTTCCAAACGTGTTTTAATCAATACCGTGACACCCAAGTATTTGCATGCAGTATGAATTTGAATTACGTAGACCAAGCTGACGTGATTAAAAAAGTATTTACCTTTATTCAATGTCGGTCTACTTTTCAAATATATATTTTTCAATTTGAGTCTAATGAACCGATTTAAGGTATCGATTCGTAATGTGCACAACGATGTCAGATTATCATTCCGCAATTTACTGTTAGTGTAATCATCGTATGACTAGATCTGCTTTATAAGCATTTGTATATAATTTGACAAGAATAAGTTTTAATTGAGAAGGCGGCTAAATATAACATAGCATACCTGTCTCTTTACTCATGTTAATGTTAAGACGGAATTTTTTAAGTTTTATTTGCATTTGAGGTCAAACCTATCTTGCACGTACCAACTAGTGGAAATGTTTTGGACAATAATAACCATTCATAGCTGTTAGTTTACAATTTGTTCTGTTGGGTTCTATAATTTGCGAATATTTTACATGAAATAGATCAATGAGAATTTAATATACCCCGGTCAAAGTATCAATTTTACCATATTTCCGCTATTTAGTGTCTTCTTTACGTGAAACGTGTGTGTTATGGCAGCATGTTACCATTTTATAGCAGCATGTTAACACGCATTTTTAGGTTTTGTTGATTATAGTGATTCTAAAGAGCATATGTTTTTACCGTACCAGTATGACAAACAGACGATGGTTTGAAAAAGCAAATGATTTCAGTCTTACGAATGTGTGTGTGTGTGTGTGTGTGTGTGTGTGTGTGTGATTTGGATTTTCTTTAGGTAGCTTTCAAAAAATTTCTGTCATATCGCTACGATGTCTGCAGTGTGACAGTTTATAGTGATGTCTAGCACTGGGGTATCATGCCGCAGACATGTAGCATGATGCCCCACCCAGCTACGTTATGATGATAGCAGGCCTACCAGTCCTAACAATAACCTCTTAATGCTGAGCACCTAGCAATACAGCTTTAAGTACCATTTGTATAAGTCTTTGGTATGACTAGGTTGGGGATCAATCCCGCGACCTCCGGCATCCGAGGCGGACGCTCTAACCGCTAGGCAACATGAGCGATCTCTTACTAATGGTAATTTGTGTGTGTATATATATATATATATATATATATATATATATATATATATATATATATATATATATATATATATATATAAATTTAGCATACTCCTATCTCAATTTGCGATGTAATTGTCTTTGGAATTAAAAATATGGAATTGCATATTTCCATTATATAACATTGAAGAAAGACAAACATGTACTTTATCGCTATAACTTATCGGTCTCTTGTTCGCTGACATCTTTTAGAACAATATGTGATGTGTGATGTGTATGATGTGATTTGGATTTTATCATAGCTTTAACAATTATTCAGTCTTATCGCTACGATGTCTCCAAAGTGACAGTTTTTAGTGATGTCTAGCATTCGGGCATCATGCCGCAGACATGTAGCATGATGTCCCACTCAGTCACATTATCCAAACACATGGCCCACCAGTCCTAACACTAACCTCTTAATGCTGAACGCCAAGCGTGGCTGCTGTTAGTGCCATTTTTGTAAGTCTTTGGTATGACTCGGCCGGGGATCAAACCCACGACCTCTTGCATCCGAGGCGGACGCTCTAACTACCATGCCACGGAAGCGGTCGAACAATATGTGATATAAGTGTATAATGTAAGATGCATTTAAAACAGTTCGTAATACTGATTTTCAGATAAGACATTTTGGTTTAGTATAATATTCCAATAAGCGCTGTTCATGTACTTGATAATAAATGAGGGGATAGAGTCTGCTATTGTTACAATAGCGTCATTCATTTTGTTCTTTGCTATATTAATCTATATCATTTATCAACACTTGATTTTGGAAACCAGACTAGGTTTACGGACATTTTATTATGTTTCTTTTTGTTGTTGTTGCTTCTCTCTCAACCTCCTTTCTCTCTCTCTCTCTCTCTCTCTCTCTCTCTCTCTCTCTCTCTCTCTCTCTCTCTCTGACTTGGATGCTAAAAGTAGTTTTAACAATTGTTTAACCGTATCTCTACGATGTCTGCATTGTTGTAGCTTATGGTGTTGTCTAGTACAGCGGCGTCATGCCAGAGACACGTGGTATCACGTCCCAATCAGTAACATTATACCGACACCAGGCAGGACCAGTCCTAACACTAACCTCTTAATGCTGAGCGCCAAACCAGGCAGCTGCTGGTACCATTTGTATAAGTCTTTGGTATGACTCGGCAGGGGTTCGAACGTGCAACCTCCTCCATCTAACTTCTTAAGCTGCCGGAGCGGTCTATGTTGCCTTTCTGTGAAACCGTTAGATCATATGTTATAATATTTTCCGTGACACATTGCAGTGCCGGTCCCGGTATATAGGGATAGTGTCTTACGGTCATTCAACTCTCAAGAAGATGGAAGACTTTGCTGGTCAAAGATTTGCAAAGAGTCGTACGAAAGCATAATTCACAGGCAAAGATGGCACCTAAACTTACCTTCTGGCCGTTAATTTGATGAGGGTCATACAAAAGTTTATAAGTGCTGATAAAGTGTGCCATATCTGCAAGGAAAATGGGTATTTGTCTCCAGAATACCTGCTTCGTCCAAGAAAGAGAGACAAAGGTCAAGATACCTGTTATCGTTGTCAGGAGAAGTGACACTGGGATTCCTAGTGCCCCAAGAAAAAGAGAAGAAACAGAAACAAGAGGAGGAAGAGGAGAGGGGTTGAGGAGAAGAATAAATTGATGATGAGAAAGAACGTATGCCAGTGAAGAGTTGGAAATGGAAAAATTGACAACTTGAGCCGATGTGTTAGGCCTGATTAGAAATTTCATACTAACTTCTAAAAGAGAAAAGAACAGAAAAAGAACGTAAGTATCTCTTGGTCTTGGTTTCTTATAATAAGGATGGTGTGTTTTGCTTTTATTCACACTGCATAAATATGTGCTCTTTCACCTCGCTCTATTTTTCACTCTGTGTTGATAGTATATAATGGTTTTCTTCTTCCCTCTGTGTGGTTAACATATTATGTTCCTTTCCTTCTTCCCTCTGTGTTGAAAATGTATATTGGGTTATTTTTGTCTCCTTCCCGTGTGTGGATGGTAGATTTTGGGTTTGTTTTTTCCCTTCCGTCTGTGTTGCGTGTGTATGTGTTTGTGTGCACGCCTACGTTTCGTTTGATATTTGTTTGCGTGTAATTATGCGCGCGTACATTTGTTTGTGTGTATGTATTTGTCTTTGTTTATCCCTATAAAACTTCCTTTATCCCTATCAAATTCATTTCACCTACCTACCTACAGTAGCGCATATTCAGGTCAGCCACTTCTAAAACTGTTTCCATTGTTCCCGTAGTGTCCAGTACAGTGACGTCACTGAAGCTGGAAAGTTTGAGACTATAAATATAGACTTGGGTTTTCCACAGGTTGTATCTATAAATAGATACCAAGGCTTTTAAACAAGAACGTCACAAATGTTGAGGCTCTAAATATATAGTGGGTTTTTCCAAAGGGATTTCCCACACGTTGTAGCTTTAAATAGATAGTGGGTTTTTCATGGTAATTTCATTAGGTTATTGGCCCGGTATTCTCCATGCTAAATTTCCATTGACACCAGAGTTTCCCACGACCTTTCAAAAACCCTTGAGGCTAGAGTTGCCAACGACCTTTCAAAACCGTTTGAGGCTAGAGTTTCCCACGACCTTTTTGACTGGGATTTCCATTGAGGCTAGGGTGCCCCCAATAACTGCTTCTATCTGATAACATTGTAATTGTCTTTTACCATTGTGTTGCAAATATAGCAAGTGTATTCATATTTCGGGTTAATTGAAACTGCAAATTTAACATTTAAACGCATATCTTACTATATCCATATATCACTCATTTTAGTATGTTTGTTACCAGAATGTGGTTACGAACACAGGATGCAAGCAAGTAAACAGTGATGAAGATTGTACAGATTAACTTTGATCAGCAGTCCTTTTTATTCTTATTTAAGCATTATAATTCACGTGAAATTGTTCTTTGACTTGTTTAGGTGCTGCAGATACAAGACTGTTGACGTAATCGTGAAAGTTGACATGTTAAAAGAAAGCGCTTGTGAAATTAATTGATATCGATGGTTTTAATAAATTCTGATAGAGTTTAAAATAATATGCTATGTAAGCGCGAATTAAAATTGGCGGGGATTTTAACGTGGTGGGAACTAAATGTAATTTTGTGCTGATTAAGTGTAAAATGGAGTGTTTATTGACGTGACATGTTTGACAAACTAATGTGTATAGAAATTAGTTTGCGCTCTAAGGAGCTGACTTTATAAGCATGATTGACTAATTTCTACGCCAATATAGTTTTGAACAAGAAACGTTTGTGCTGTATTTCAAGAAATACTAATTATTATTTCTTGCATTTTGCAATAGTCTTTGGAATGTTGTCGTTAAGATTATTACAACAAGAAAGGAAAACAATGTAACAATGTTGCGTATGGAAGAACTGTACATGCTGCATCGCTGACGCATGTACACATGCTTCGTTTTACTGGGGAAAATATGTTATTAGAATGTAAAGGAATATGCTGCTTGAAAAGGAATGAAAAATATGCGAAGACCAAATATTGTAAATAATTTAAATTTTAAAATTAATATGTAAATAATAAGCTCATGTTAGCAAATTCAATGTACTATTATGGAATATGCTTTAATATTTGCATCTTACAGGCACAACTCTGGTTTCTCTTGAAGAACTGGATGATAGGACAAACATCAGATCCGAAAGTATAGTTCTGCAATTCGTGGTGAATTGGGTTTCGTTTTAATGGAGATTTCTGTAGGTACATTGCATATAATTGTTTGTCTTTTCATATCTTTAAGAAGAGGTTTAGAAAATAATTCTTTATGTACGTCCATGAGGAATAATATATCAGGTGAGTTTAAAAAACCTTTCGAGAGGTTTTCGTAACTGTCTGATGTGCAATATATAATTATATATACCACTTTCATTTCGCACATGCGTATTTATAAGCGCATACTTATGCGTCCAGCAGTTGATCATTCCATTAAAAGATTCTAAAAGTAATGAATAATTTCCAGCTTTAAGTCAATAATTAAAAAGGAACGTAAGACGAAAATACACACCTATTCACCGTTTAATCTAATTTTCGAAAGGAAAGTAAAGAAGACTGTTAAACAGTTTCATCAAAATCCTTGCTGCTTTTAACGTTCTCTCCACCAATAAAGCAAAGGAAAGGCAATACTATGAAGGAGTGAGAAAGAAGAAAAAACTGAGTTGGATGAAAACATTGAGCTTTATTCCAAAACATGGAATAATCAAAACGCAACTATTTTGTATCAGGAGCAGAGACCTGGATAACCACCAAGTCGACCGTAAAGATGGTTCAAACCTTCATCGACAGTTGCCTAAGAATTATCCAGATCCGCTGGCCAGACACCATCAGTAATGCTAACCTGTGGCAGAGAACCTCACAGCTTCCTGTAGAAGACGAGATCAAGAGAAGGTGGGGTTGGATAGGACACACCTTACGTAAGCCGCCAACCAACATTACCAGACAGGTACTGAGGTGGAACCGTCAAGGCAAGCGGATAGGGGGCCGACCAAGAAACACCTGGCGACATGACCTTGAGGCGAACATCACTTGGCTGGGTCACACCTGGAGTCAGATCGAAGGGATAGCACAGTACAGAAGTCTCGGGCGATATTTTGAAGGCGGCCGATACCCAGGCAGGGGTGTCGGGCAAAACTGAACTGAACTAAAGAAAGAAAGAAAGAAAGAAAGAAAGAAAGAAAGAAAGAAAGAAAGAAAAGAAAATAAATAAATAAATAAAGAAAGAAAGACAGAAAGAAAGAAAACCGGAAAGTTAAATGACGAAAGGAAGTAAGGAAGGAAAGAGAGAATGAATAGCTATTTGTATTAAATACAATTATCAACGTTGTTTAAAGAAATGCATTTATTGGATAGCGAAGTACAAAACGAAAAGATTATTTAAATAAATATTCCAATTCACTTAACTACTTGAAAATAATGCTAACAACAATATGAAGCAATTACAAGTTTCCAAGTCACTTTAGACACACATTATAGACTTATGTATGTGTGACTAGATATATATCATGTTTTATCAATACATGAACAATAACATTATATTTTTCCTTGCATTATGCACACGTGGATCAGGTGAATAAAACAAGGCTATAAATGTTTGTTTTCTTCCCACATCCTTTTAATAAAGCCTTACATGTTTATTGTCTCCTATTGGTAAATTGTTCTTGTTGATCACTAACCCTGCAGGTCTATTCAAAGACATATCGTCATCGACTGTAGTTAATAGGCTGAAATAACATCGTAATGAAACTATATCCATATGTGATAAGATATCGATCACAGATATAGGGGGTGGGGGAGCGAGAGGTTCCCTTAGAGGAAATGATCATTATTAAATACATTTAGATAATAAATGGATGAACGTTACATCACGTTTTATTAAATATAGAACGATACACGTGATACAGCTATATAGCGACCTTTATTTACGTCAAGTATAGTTAAGGGTTTACTTCTCCTGCAATAACAACAAGCATATCTCAAGGTAATAAAACTAAGGTAGTATGTAAAATGTACTGTTTATTATCTTCATTTTGTTTCAGAGAACACGGGCCATTGAAGGAAACTGGTAGTGTAGTTTTGTTTTAATTTGCAATCTCCTTTTTAGTTGAAGTTATATAAATTACGTCTGTTGACACGCATATCACACACAAGCGGGAATTCGTTCCCTCCCCCCCCCCCCGAAAAAGTATGCACTTACTCTCTGGTTCACTCTCCATGCGTGTATCTTTTCAACTGATGCTACTTGTATTCGAAGTTATAACTGACATGTCAAATGGACATGCATGCCTACATATAACCATACATTTCTTCACCTATCAGGTGAAACATTACAGCATTGAATTTTTTTTTATTTTACAGTATTTTGGGATACAGTTTCCTACCGGACGGATTGGAATAGCAAGAAGTAGGTTATAGTTTTGAACAATTTTGACATGTTTTCTATCAATCGTACATCTTGGAAACATTTAAATGAATATTACACCTTCACTTTTGGGAGGGATTACAGATTAAAATTTAACTTGACGAAAGGGATTGAAAAGTTCAAATTCTAAGTTACCAAGTATCATTTACTTCAGAAATCTCATCAGATTTAATAGTCTGTTCGTATTGTAAATAATGTAAAGCTTCACATTAAGCACAAATTAAATAAACAAATCTCATAACTTAATGGTTATAAATATTATAGAAAGGAAAGCGAAATTATGTCCACATTTCCAACAACAACACTAAAAAAATGCATCATGATGGTTTCAGTACGGGATACAGAAGAAATTAATAAGTCTCAATGAGTACGGATATAGTTAAATCACGTGACAGTTTTACATGCCCTATTGAAGAACTGCCTACATTATTTTTTAAAATACGGACACATCATATTTTCAGTTAGTCAGCAGATATTCGAAGTCATTTCCTTGAAGCAATCCCTACGTCACCATAATTAATACTAAGCCATGTGGTTCCGGGATCTTTTGTATAAATAACAATTTAGCGTGGACTCAATGGTATTCAATCTCAATTGTTGCTGCTAAAACAAAGAAACGATGTCGAAGGCATCCATCTTTATAGTTTTTCTCGTATGCAGTCTGATGGTCGTCCACTTCACTGCAGCTCAAGGTAACTATGATCTTAATGATTCGACTATTCCATGATTTTGAGGCGTCTTTTTATTACCATAATTATCATCTTCATTTATCTGGCTATCGTTACATTTACATTGCTGTAAGAGAAGTAAATAGTTAAACCAGTATGAGAATTCAAACGTTTCAAACTTGATATATCGTTGCTGATAAATCAGGTGCAAAACAGTAAAGAGGGATACACGAACAGAATCCAATGTCACATCTAGAGTCGGTTTAATAAATTTAGGTTTTCTTACTTGTTGCTTTTGTTTGTCTTTAATTTGTTCTTACTCTTCTTCTGCTTCTTATGATTTGTCTTCTTCATCGCCTCCTTATATAATTCTTATTCTTCGTTGTAGTAGTATTTTCTTCTTCTTCTCCTTCTTCTTCTTCTTCTTATTATTATTATCATTATTATTATTATTATTATTATTGTCAGGTCTGTTCCCTGATAACTGTCCATGCCGGCGGTACTGTTTAAATGGAGAGAGGCAAGCTGGACCATGCGGAATTTATGACCCTTATGGAAGCAATACCAGATCTGTTAGATGCTGTCCTATATATTACTGAAACTAAAATCTCTATGGTAAGCAACCTGGCTTTTTCTTTCAACCTTATTGCAGTATTGGCACAGCACGCTTCCTACAACTGATAACACGCTTCTTTAAAACAAATTCAAGAGAACCTGTTTAAAGTATCCAAATCTTGATTTACCGCCCTTGCCGATAAGCCATTCGTCGTTTTGAATCTGTTCAAATAAGCTTACATGACCTTAATAATGTACTCCTGGAGTAGATTCAAAATTATTTACATAAAATGAGTTTTGGATTTTGTAGCCTAAAGTAACCACTGTGATTATTAAACCCATGATAATACAAACAGTAAACTTGTTTTTACACCTTTTGCTAAGTTTTTGTCTTGTATTGAATACAGGTGCCGTTTAACTGGCGTTAAACCTCCCCTCTTTATGAATGGACAAGACATATAGTATCAGCCTTTCTTGTGTGTTTTAAGTGTATTTATATCAATTGTACATATGGTGTAGGTATTCATGTTTCAGGTAACATTTCGATTCATATTTTCTTCACATTTATGCATGCTTATTATTAATATATGGTTACAAATAGAGGATGCGATTAAGTTAAAGCGAAAATGTCCTTTTCTTCTTTCAGATGACACATTCAAAATCCTTGATGTAGCTGTGAATATTGAAAAGTGAAAATAAAGCGCTTGTGAAATAAATTGAATCTCTTTTTCTTCTCCTTAATTAGTTCCAAAACAGAATAAAGTAATACTGTCGTATAAAATTATATCAACCATTTTCTTTGAAGCTGTAAAGGATTGTGAGAAATTTGCTCATTTGTATGTTTCCATTGTATGGAATTCTCTTCTTCTGTCTTTTTTGCTGTATCTGGGAACGAGATTAACGGATATACGTTTCAGACATTTTTTTTCTTTGGTTTCGGAGACCTTTCGATATAACGTAATGTTGCCCAGTATTCAGCACTTTGTGGCAATTTAGAAACTCATTTAAAGTTCAAATGATATAGTCGTAATTACTGTCCCTTAAGTATCTGTTTAACTATTACGCTTGCGTGGTTTATGGAACAAACCTTCCAGTTTCATTAAAGTAACCACTCGACCATCAATTTAAGTATTTAATTAAGCATGGATTAAAGTATACATCGCAAGTGGTGGCATTTCTTACCATGCTTTGAATCTTGACATGACTCTGTGTTTTCCTTATTTTTTCTGGACTTTTTAAATGTTCAATACAAGATTTTACACCCTCTCTCTCCCCTCCCCTCCTTCAGTCTCTTTTTCATTCTCTCTCTCTCTCTCTCTCTCTCTCTCTCTCGCTCTCTCTTTGTCTCTCGTATGCTCCCTCGCCCCGCCTCTCTCTCTCTCTCTCTCTCTCTCTCTCTCATATAGTTTTACCTTGCATACACCAGCTTTATCTGAGAACTCATAGTCAAACATACTCTATTAAATTTTATTCTGAACCACAACGTATCGGTGATTAATTCCGTGAAATGCCTTTAAACTGCCAGCCGTTACAAACAGTGTTACTACATTATCCAAGTATCAGAAGCGGCCAATTTCATCCAAGATCAAATTTGCAACATTAAATGTGTGTGCAAGAAAGGTTCATACGACATAAAACAGAAGAAATACGCTAGAGGATATATAACAAATAAGTTAGAAATTAAACACGAGATGTCAATAAAAACGTTGGGCGGGTCAATGTATCCATCTTATATGCTTTCCTTACAGATATAGAGAAGAGGTGCCAAGTAAGGGCTCAAATGACAGTTGTCCAGGACAATAGGAAGGTTAGAATATTGATTATTGTGTGCGCCTAGCATCGTGGTTGATAACATGTAACGCAGCTGTCGTGCTAATAATGTGTTGCCTTTTCATTTCTCTAATCATGGGATAATGGAAAGAAAAACATTTGCAGTTTAGAGATGATAATATATCGGAGGACTTTCTAAAGAAACGTTATCGTCCATAGACATCTTCCGTTCTGTTTTACATGCACATACAAATATATATTAACGTAAACTAGGAGCCAACACCAATTATAGGCATTCACAGACTGTATAGAAGAGAAAGTTGAATCAGATATATTAAAATACATCATAGAATCTATTTAAATAGACATCTTCTTATGATACGTTGATCTGACAGGAACTAATAAAAGTTCATATTGACCTTTTAAACTTCATGTCAGCATATGTTTAGTAACTAATCAACATAGAGTTAAATATCGTGTTAGAGACAGAGATACACATGTTGCCGGTAATGCTATATTCCGAGTGTGGTTAATAAATTTCATAATCGAGATCCGGCTGACATTGAAATAGACTCCGACGTAACCAGCTGGTGCAGGACTCTTGTGATTAGATTCTATCTGAAGTGAGAAATCATTTTCATGATTCTGATTAAAATTAAGGTATTCAGTTGCAATCATTGTACAGTACACAAGTTAATGACTAGGTCACATCATGTTGTTGAGGATTACTTGAATCTTTGCTTTAAGAAGAAGGATGATGATATTACACCGGATACTGAAACATTTTTCACACAGACGTTGTTTTATGTTTCTAACGAAAGGGGGGAGACAGGATATAATGGTAGCACATGAGTTTGAAACATGAATAAAGTTCATGCTTTGCTAAACTCGTGTGTTTGCCAATAGTTTATAAATTTGTGCATTGTTCTACAGAATCTTATATGGGCAAATTGACAGAGTGAACATTCTTGTAAGCAAAGTAGATAATATTGGTTTAAATTGGCTTCTCAGAAACACA
This sequence comes from Sinohyriopsis cumingii, assembly GCA_028554795.2. Lineage (NCBI taxonomy): Eukaryota > Metazoa > Mollusca > Bivalvia > Unionida > Unionidae > Sinohyriopsis > Sinohyriopsis cumingii. Next base: position 74,678,106 of record CM068827.1, on the reverse strand, counting down.
TACTTGTACCTAAGATTCAACCTAATCCATAACTAGAACAGAATAGTCGTCTGCCTCACAATAGGTCACTATAAAGCAACACATATTATTATGATTCAGGTTTCCTCGTGAATAAGGAATTGTACACACTGCCTGGTTAGTTTAATTACATTTAATTGTTGGTATGGTCTTATCGTTGTGACACTGTCTGACGGGTTAAATGTTGTTTACGGGATAGCCATTTGTGTAGCAGCAGACAGACTGACCTTCTTTGGACATTTTCTATTTCACATTGGCTAGAACGGGTTTGAGACTTATACATTGCATCAATAAAGGTGAATATCATTATAATGATGTGTCATGTCATCATTGTCAAGCTTGTTTCTGGACTGGATTTCATGAGACATGTTTGAATGCAGCAATAACTGAGCTATCTTTGTCTAATATCTGTTTCTTTAAAGTGTCAAGCACAGGCTGCACCATATTGGATACACCCCGCTTAGTGTAGGAAACTCTTCTGAACACATTCCATTGTGTCCGCTTGGAGGGGTTTTGTCAATGGAACCATGCATTACATTATATTCCATTGTGTCCGCATGGAGGGGTTTTGTCAATGGAACCATGCGATTCATTATATTTATTGTGTCCGCATGGAGGGGTTGTGTCAATGGAACCATGCATTACATTATATTTCATTGCTCATCTGATACACATCGGACCTAAGCATCTTCAATTTTGGTAGTTGTTTTGTCGTGAAGAATAGTTTAGACTGCTAAGTACTAATGAAGCAACCAGTCGAAGTGATCTTAAGTGAAATTATAAAATGGTTTGTTGGCAGGTTTCTATGGCTGAAAGCAGATAAAAAGCTACGACTGTTCGTCTGAAATATGCAAATATACGTTTTACTGCAACAATCTACGAACTATTACAAATAAAGCAGGGAAAGCATTTAAGTCTACTGTGGATGGATAAATGAAGCATGTGACCAAAAATCTAATATGTTTTTTTTTAATTCAGGTTTTCTGCACAGACTAACATAATTGAGACTTTGTCACTTACTGGTCGTGCTTTAATCTAAATTCAGGCACACATCTTCGCAATATTCGTTGATAAATACTACTTGCGCTTCAATCGTCAAGCTGTCGCGTTGTAAGCTCAATATTCCGTGTATTCCAGTCTTCGTCTGTATATTGCAACGTCAGCGTCAGGAAGCGTTCCGTGGCATCAGTTGTCTACGTATTAGTCGTAAATATTATGATTTGGTTTTGGATGTATTGTATTACTACACTAAGTAATAGAAAGAAGGAAAATCAACAAATTATGCAAAAGAATTGCAAATAATTTGATCATCAAAATCATAAAAGGAAAATTTAAGATGAACTTACAGTATTATGAAGTATATACAAAATAGGCCTAAACGTGCTATCACAAATACGTTGCTTATAATGCTTCCAATGAATTACAGGCCCTGATTATGCAGATATATCAATAAGGATAATTGTTCAATTCACTCTTTATATACATTTCAGCTAATATATTAAGGTTACTATGTCGCAATACCTCCAAGTGACTTATTTTACAATTACTGCTTATGTTGAATTAAAGCCAGGTCCTTTATTCGCAAACGTAACCATACAATTAGACAATTACCCCATTTCGCAGGTTTATTATCAAAGCTTCGTTTAAAACTAATAAGCACCTTTTGTAGCGTTACCTAACAGTATACTCTACAGTGATAGACCACGTAAAAACGCAATACAGATATACATAAAAACTCCCCTCGCAAAGAGAAAGACAGATTTATAGAATATAGCGTCCTTGTATATATTAGCCAAACTTTCATATGATACTATAATAACAAATTAAAAAGGAAGATGTCTTATAAATCACACAAGACCTATGTACAGAATAAATAAATAAATATAGCACTTATGTACACGTGAAAGTGCATTTGCAATTAGATTATCTTTTCTATTCTTAATTTTGCATTCCTACAACATTAATATGCATCTCAACAACTTCGTATGTTTGTTTTTCATTCTGTTAATCAATGATTACAACAAACGAGGAAGGGGCGAACTCAAAATGTTGCAAAGCCAATATTAAAGCCAAACATTCCTTTTTGAGGAAGGAGTAATGTCTTTGATGCTTGATTAGTTTTTATAAAAGAAATCACATACTGGATGATCAATGTTACTTGCATCAACACACATTTTAAATGATTGGTTGAAATCTGGTATTCAAAAAATGGTTCACATCTAGGTAAGTCCTTAAATTTATCAAAAGCCTTCTGACATTTGACGGAACAAAACAAACTTGGTTTTCTTACACAACAAATTGTTCAGACGTCAAACACTTATGCAAGTATTTGTGCACACTTTCTGATAATATCTGGCGAGTCCGAAAATACATCGATATTATTTATTGATAGGAACTGTGAATTCACAGACAACCTTAAAGCAAACATTATAATGGTTTATCCTGACGTTGTCCCACAACACGTTCTAAAACTATTACAAAACCCTAGTAAAACTACAATTTATTATGTATTATATAGTCCATGTTTTTCATGTTTATCAAAATCGTGAATGTCAAATGAGGATTTTTCATACCAAACGGCATCACTTTATAATGACAAAGACTATCTGGAATTACAAATGCTGAAATTTCGTTTGTTCTTGCAATAAATGGAATGTGGAAAAAAATCCATTCAGCAGTTCAAACTTGGTGAAATATTATGCATTTCCCAGGTTGTCAATGCAGTCGTCGATTCTTGGTATTGGAAATGAATCTGTTTCTGTGACATTATTCACTTATATACAGTCAGTACACATCCGGAAAGTATTTTCTGGTTTCGTAGCAAGAATATATGATGCACCCAAGTTATTATTACTTGGTTCAATAAAAGCGCTCTTTATCAAATGCTGAATTACTGTTTTAATATATTTCTGCTTAAGAGGATTCATCATGTTAGGATGCTGTTTCACAGGTGTAGAATCTACAATCTCAACGTCATGATCGATTTTATTTGTTCGTGTTGAAACAGCTGGTGCTCACATCAACGTAACCGCTGTTTTAATTTACCTTTTCTCTCTGTGTGTGTGTGTGTGTGTGTGTGTGTGTGTGTCTGGAGCTGATATGTATATATGAATGCGCATTATATGTATCTATATGTAACTATATGTTTTCTTGAATGAATTTGCCGACAAATGCATACTCCCATATATGATTTTCCAATCATGCTAACATTTTTCTTTGATAATGATATGTTATTCTTAAAATATAAATAAAACAAGTATAAGCAACATTTCTTTGTTTCAATTTGGTCTGATTTTTATTAGTTTCTTTCCTTTCATTGTAAATTGAGGAAATCTAACTGATAGACATGCATATATTTTGGTCGCATGTTTAAACATTTTAGCAATATATATGTGTATTATGTATGTATCATCTATTTTATGTCAATAACACCATTGAAAAAAATTCGACTCCTTTATTACATTCAAATAAACTTATATTTCCTGTGACATTTTTCATTCATTTTTTTTTTTTGCATCTTTAAATGCACGTATGTTTTTACAGTATATTAGCCTTCCGTGTTGCTCTACTGCTTCAATGAATCGTTTGTACTGTTCCCCACTAAGATGCAGATATTATCGCTCTGTCTATTAATTGCTTTTTAGCTGCTATTCTCACGTGCAGTTTTCCTCCAATAAAACTTCGTCATAAGGAACATTTGAAAATCAGTCATTTGAGCAGTTAAAATGGTATGTAATAACCTTCAACTCTCAAATCATGTGAAAAAGTCCAAAAGAAAAAGAAAAGGAAGTAACAAATTTAATTTTTTTATCTAGAATATACAACACAAAACGAATGTCAAAATCAAAAATACATTGTCTACAACACAGAACGTACAATATGTTTCCTCTCCATTGCAGTTCTTCTTCAAGAAAACGCCTGCTTACATAGTAGTTTCCATGTGGTTTGTTTTTCACGAACATATGAGAATAGAAAATTGCACAACAAATAAAGTTATCAACGATAATGACACTGTACAGATCTCATCTGTCTAATTCTCTAACAACTTCAGTGATGGAATCATTGATAAATTGTTCAAAAAATATATCTTATAATAATGTTCCTTAAATATTTCTCCTTCATGATCATTCAAGGTATCAATGAAACAGACATACAGAGTGGCTGGAAAGTTATAAGTAACGTAATGAGCACCTTATTATAAAACAATGGCATCATTTCTTTAATTCTCTCGTCCCTTCTAAAAACGCGAATGCTTTGAAAGATCTTCTATTTGACATATACAGATCCACTTTCTTATTTAGTAGCATTTTGTAATATAACGATATCACCTCGAAAGGAATATCCAACCTTCGCATTACAATAGAGAAAATATCTTAGTCAATGCAAAAACAACGCTAAGAATTAGAAAAACCTCTGGACGAGATTAGCTGCCAAGGGGGAATAATTTGGTGCGTGTAACAAATTGCGGACGAATTGTACATTTTACATTTGAGTTTTTCATAGTCATTCAATAAATCAACGAAAGAAAGATAGATTCCCGTGGTACCTTTTGCAATGATTATAAAAACTACACACCTTCGCCTCAAGAAATGCTGATCACATTCACTAAATTTCCTTATCAAGGTGTTACCTAAATCGAACACACTTTAATTTCTTGTCTCTCTAATAATTGGAGGCCTAGGCAGATCCGTTGATAGATTGTTGGACTTGTAATGACACAGTCAGAGGATCAATACAAGTCCTCGCCAGCACGGGTCGAATGATTCAGTGTATTCTTTGATTGGCGCGTGGCTCAAATATTCATTGCATTGCTATACAAAATAGTGTGTTCAAAGTGACTTTAAAATCAACAAAACAAACCACCAACTCTGACTTAGTATATGAGAGCAGATATGAAAGGTTGCGTACGCCAATAAGTGAATAATTGGCCTTCAAGGTACTAGTTCTGAGCACCAATCTGAAATGCCTGCAAGGCATTGGTAAATGGGTCAGCATTATTAGCAGGTTTTACCATACACGATATTTGTTTAAGTTTTACTGCTATAAACCTGCCAGAGCAATTAATTTATTTTACGTCATTCTATAGACCCTTGCAAACTGCACTAAGCAATCGTGTATATTTCTTGACATCTGGCACAAACGTTGGTTGTTAGAACTTGAATGGAATGCGAAATGTCGTTCCACGCTGTTTTTCGGAACATTTTAGATTGTGAAACACTTAAAGTCAAAAACTAATACTTCAATTTCATAAAATCAGCTTATGATATCCTTACACGTTTATGTAGATGAACGAAAAAAACAACATAATACGTTAGTATTTTTTTAAAATATCTAAACACAAATTCAACCTTCTTTACAAGCCCTTTTGTTTCAAATGTGAAACTTCACATTGTTTGTTTTATCACTCTCACATTTGAAAGAACACAAGTTCTGACATTCTTTTAAATGCATTTAATCACCCAATTTGGATTTGTCTTTGAGCGAGAAGCATTCTACGTTAGTATTGTTTTAAACCCTCTTGGAAATATCTAAAGCCAACAACATTAATACAAATTAAGTATATTTTACAAGCTCGTTAATTTCAAACGTAAACCTTTTTGAAAGAACAAAAGTACAAATTGTGCCTGAATAATAACGTTCAGAAGATAAAGTTCAACACAGACCAATATGATATACTGATAAGCAACGTCCTTTCCATATGTACAGATTGGATATTTGGTGTCATCTAAATTCTTATTGAATGCAGCGCAAGTTAATACAACACTTGAAAGGCGGAGAAGAGAGCCTACTGTTTCTAACATCAACATTTCAATAATGAAGTTGGTTATTGCTGAAAGAGGAATGAAATGAATAAAAAAATTAATGAAATTCCTTTTGATTCTACGGTATCACGACAGTATGAAAGTCATGAAAGAGCCTATTTGAATACTATCCAAAAGCTTGATTGGCTTATCCACAAAATAATTCTTAAAACAACTATTTTACTTCAAATAACATCTTAGCCTATATAACGCCTTTACTTCTACAAGAAGAAAACAGTAAGAAATGATCAATAAGACATGAAGATAACATGCATCAGGATCTACAATTAGTCAGGGAACAGTTTATCTCATAATCATGAATAGCTATGGACATGGATCATTATCAAACATAGGGATATTTAGTAACAGCTGACAATGAGAGATGGCTTGCTTTAATGCACGTGGTCGTGGTTTTAGTACTCTGACATCTGTTTTTTGTCTTCAAATAAAAATGAATGAAATTATTCGCTTAATCGGTCATTTTGTACATTTTCTAAGTGCAAAGATGCTGCTGCTAATTATCGAGACAAAATGAATGCTCCTGTGTTATATTTCTCCATACCCCTTCAAATCCTCTATAAGAGAGTTAGGTTCGTTACTTTATCTTTCAACATATGTGACATTTGATTGCTCCTGCATCATTGTTGAAACAACATACGTTACCTCGGAAATGCAAGTATGTTGTGTTCTTAAATATTAGGCTATGAATGCGATTATTTCATGACTAATTTAACATATTACATGTCCGTTTGGTATACAAATATAGACTCACAGTACATCACTTTATCGTGTAAAACTGACCTGAAATTAAACTAGATCGGTATTCATGAGAACCTAAGATGATATATCGTGCACACTGAAACCATCCTCGATTTGTTTTGTAATCATTTTGTCTATATTGCGGAACACATATTGTCTTCTATGAAAACCTATCATCACTGAGTTATGAAATTTGCCTATTCGATTCGTGCGGTATGCATACCTTTCAAACTTTGTAAAAGTCTATACAGATGTAAAATCCTAATCAGATTTCAAAACTAAATGATACTTCGTGACAATGAAATTAAACATTCAGTCATGATCTAAATGCATTGTAATGACCCTTTCATATACGAGAATCACTCTGTGTCTGTGTATAATGTCTGTCTCACTGAATGTCGGTAATCTTCTGAATATATTATAAGGATAAACTTCCATGTATTCAGACATTTTCATATAGGTATATATATTCCCCTTTATCTACTTTTATTAGTGTTTCCTCTTCTTTCTAGCCACTGAACAAACAATTTTTCATTTTTAGTCAGGTCAAAATGTGTTTTTGAGATGATGATCTGTGTTACATGTAGTTGTGTGTTGTTGATTGTAAAAATGTGTTTTTTTTTATAATTTATTTTCTTTCTTATGACCCTATTCATTTCTACGAAATCAATGTCTGTTTAAAATATTTGACAATGTTCTTAATGTTTCCAAGCATATGACGTATTTATATCTGATTACGTCACAGCAGGATGAAGCAAGCCTATGCTTGGTTTTGGATGTGCACAAGGTTGTTGAGTGACCTTTTCCAAGAAACTGACGTTTGACCTATCTGATGGATATAGTACTATTCACCTTAGGAAGGAAAAAAAGAAAGAAAGAAAGAAAGAAAGAAAGAAAGAAAGAAAGAAAGAAAGAAAGAATCAATGAATGAAGAAAAGAAAGTAAAGACTAATATATATTTATACTGCAAACGATCATCGATGTTGTTTAAAGAAATGCATGTATTGGAAAGTAAAGTACAAAAAAACGAGTAATTATATAAGAAACACAATTCACTTAACTACTCGAAAATAGTGCCACGGAATATTTAAAGCAATCATTTGTTTCCTAGTCTCGTTAGATACCCGTTCTAGATAGGACCTTGCATCAAGACGTATGTATGTGTGATTACTAATCGTGCAGGTGTATGCTAAGACAGCCCGTAATGGGCTCTGGTTAATACACAGAAATAACAGTGTAATTAAAATCTCAAAATGTATGATCTACCTTTCGAGTATTGATGAGATATCTATCAGAGAGAGACAAACAGAGAAACAGACAGACAGACAGACAGAAGCAAAGAGACATAGAGGGGAGATTCCCATATATACATTTAACATACATTTAAATTAGATATAATTTAACGTCACATAGTAAAATATAGAATGATACAAAGGTTACAGCTAAATGGAGACAACCTAAATCATCAAGAACAGCTGAGGGTTTATATCTCCACAATAAAAAAGAGCATATCTCAAACGAGCCAGGTAGTATGTAAAATGTATTGTTCATTATATTCCCTTTATTACAAAGTACACGTGATATTAAAAGATAAGTGATGTTTTAGTTTGTATTTCTCAATCATTATATTGCTTTAAAGATCTATACATTAATTATGTGGACACACATCATTTATATCACAGGCAATCGGCAATTAGTTCGCTCCCAAAAAAAGCATCCAGTTACTCTATGGCTCACTGTATGTCTTTTAAAATGAATCCAGATGTATGCGAAATTCTAATTAACATATAAAATGAACATGCATACGTATAACAATATATTTATTATCGTAACAGATGAAATATTAAAAGGTTTGAATTTATTGATTATTTCACGGTTTTATGAGACACACTTTCATATCGCACGTATTGGAATAGCAAAAGATCTTTAGGTTTTAACAATTTTGCTCACAGGTTTCCTGTTAATCTCACATTTGAGCCTGTTACAGAATCATTCGGATCATTTTAACATTTAAGTGAATATTACACTTTCTATATTTTGGAGGGAATGCAGATTAAATTTAACATGATGAACGGAATACAACGGATCCAGTTCTATGTTAAAAGGTGTCATTTACTTCAGAAATCGGATCAGATTTAACAATCTGTTACATAGTTTATCAGTTTGGAGGGAATGCAGATTAAATTTAACATGATGAACGGTAGACAACGGATCCAATTCTAAGTTAAAAAGTGTCATTTACTCCAGAAATCGGATCAGATTTAACAATCTGTTACATAGTTTATCACATTACAAAACTTCACATTCCGCACAAATTAAATGAACAATTTTCATAACCTAATGATAGTAATTATTTGAAAAAAAGAATTATATTGTCTGCATTTCCGACCGCAACGCTTAAAAAGACTCAGGATGGCTACGGGCTATATAAGAAATTATGTATTTGTTATGAGTCCGGATCTAGCTGAATTACATGACATTTGTACATGCCAAATTCATGTACTGACATATTTAATTTTTTTTAAAATACGGACAAGTCATTTTATCAATTAGTCAAGAGATATTTAAAGCCATTTCCTCCAAAGAACCATACGGCACCATAATTTATACTAAGCTGTGTCGTTCCAGGAACTTTTGTACAAATAGTAATTTAGAGTGGACTCACCGCTATTCAAACTCAATTATTGCAGTTAAAATAAAACTAAGATATCGAAGGATTCTATCCTTATCTTTTTCCTCGTTTGCAGTCTGATGGTCATCCACTTCTCTGCAGATTAAGTTAATTATATCTCAGTCATACGAATATTTCATCCTTTCGTTGTTATCTCTTTAATTGCCATATTTGTTCACTAAATTATATTTATCTCTATTGCTAGTCATGAAAGTGCGTACTTGACCATTTTCATACCAATGATCGACATCATCAGTTTTGTCGTAGTCCAAAACATCATCAGATATATCGTTATTTTGATCGTGATGAACAGGATCATCGACATTGCTCTTGTAATAACAATTGTCGAAAAGAATTATCAACTCAGTTAACATTGTTACGGATGGTGAATAGAGAAACCAATCGGAGAATTCAAACGTCTCAAACTTCATATATCTTGGCTCATAACCACGAACAACGCAGTAAATTGGAACAGTATCGAATGTAACAACTAGATTCGATTTACCTACTTTTGTTTTATTTAGTAGTTTCTGTTGAATCTCTTGCTCTTCTTCTTCCTCTTCTTCTTCTGTATCTTCTTTTCGTCTGCATCTTTTTATTCTCATTCTTTCTTTTACTATTGATCTTTTTATTCGTCATTGTCTTATTCTTCTTTTATTTTCTTTCTTATATTTATTCTTATTATTTTTCCCCAGTACTACTACTACTACTTCTATTGTTATTATTATTATTATTATTATTATTATTATTATTATTATTATTATTATTACCACTATAAATAATAATACTAGTAATAATAGGAATAGTATTATTATTATTATTATTATTATTATTAGGCTTGTTCCCTGATATCTGCCAATGCCGGCGGTACTGTCTAAATAGAGAAAGGGAAGATGGACCATGTATAATATATGACATTTACGGAAGCAATTCCAGATCTGTTAGATCAAGTCCTATATATTAGTGAAGCTTTACGGTAAACAATCTCGCTTTTATCGTCTACTTTAATTCCGTATTATACAGAACATTCTTCTCAGTAATGGTATGAAAACAAAACAAAGTCAAGAGGAACTGCTTAAGGCATCCAAATCACGACACGACCCTTTTATTCCGTGTTGTTTCTGTATCTTGCCTTCCTTGTGTCCATCATTTCTGTTCTACAAAGTTCGTTTTATAATATTCCTCAACATTCCGATTCATTTGTTAGAGTTGCTTGTAGAAGTTGCCAATAATTGAAAATTAAATATGCCGTTAGACTCAATCCCCAAATGCATAAAATATTTCGTTCACTCCCAGTCTGGTGAACATACGTGAGTAACATTTCTCTCTTGACATTTCTCATGCATCTCCTGAAAGTTAACCCTCTCCCTTTGTAAACATCCTTCAAGGATCTCTTCGCTTAAGTAATAATCAGCTGGAATTACATTAACAATAGTTAAGTTAATTGTAATTAAACGTAGCATATTTTATGTCATTTTATCTCCTTCATTATGCATGATAATATCCAGAACGAATTATATAAATTCATTTGAAAATATGAGTAATCGGTCCAAACTAACCGTGTTTTGTTCCAGCGTTCCAAATGGACAGTCATCTAACTGCAATGATTCAGATCTTATAATTAGTGATTTATGCATTAACCCTTTAAGGCTGCATGATTTCAACTCTAAGTCTGGAGGTTAAATAGTTTCGAAACAGTATCTAATAATACTATCATACTATCATATAAACTTAGACAAACCATTTTCTTTTAACTCTGAGGCTGATCTTTGTTTTGGGTATGGTTGTTATTTTTGGATGCTTTCAATTGCGGGAAGTTACTTCTCCCTTGCTGCGGCTTGGAACGAGATCAACGTGTGCACTTTTAACCAATTTTGTTCTTCGCTTATTTCAAATGTTTGATATAACGTCTTGCCTCCCATAACTTAGCATTTGGTGATCATTTGCAAAGCCATTTGAAGTTCATGATGCTGTGGGCGTAGTTACTGCCCTTTAATTGTCTGTTTATAGCTGTTTTTAATTAACGTAACCAACAAGACGTAAATGTAAGTGTTCATTTGAATATGGATAAAAGTGCTTTCCGAACGTGGTGGAATAGTTTGCCATGAACTGAATCTCGACATGACCTCTTGCGTATTCTTTGTTTTGTCTGAATTTTTTAAACTTCCAATACAAGATTTCCGGGGCAACGTACTTGCACCCTATCGCACACCACCTCTCACTCACTCTCTCATGTTTAGCGTCATTTTGCATACCAGTTTCATCTGAGAACTCATTATCAATCATATTTTCCTGAATATTTATGTTAAACAGCTCTATAATCTCGGCAAAGAAAACGTCAAAAGCCCTTAACCTAATTGTCATTACCTACGGCACTGCCCAATTATGCCCAGCTGAAGCGACAATTTCTTAAAATCACAAACGTCTCTGGACATTTTCGAATAATTTAAGATCTGTAGCAATAAACCACTAGTATAAACTAACAGAATGCCATAACGTTTTAGACTATTACCAGGATGGATTTGTGTTACAGAAATTTTAGGTGTGCCATACGGAATCACAGACTGAACATTTGTGTGGTACACCACATCAGCGATGTAAGATGAAATGGATCTGTAGTAATGAACAAAAGAATAATGCAGTTTTGTATATTTTACACATTTTCAGCATTTGTACGAATATGGTCCAAAACGGATAGGGATTTATAAATAACAATATCTGCATGCAGTCACCGAAGTACAGATATAAGTAGTTTGCGATACGAAACGTGGACTGAACTTCTGTTTCGAAGGACGGGTCAAATTTGTAACATTAAATAAGTATGTAATAAAGGCACATACAACATGAAACATGTTACCTATGATATTGAATATTTCACCAATAAGTTGCAAAATGAACACAAAATGGTAACGAAAACGCTGGAAGAGGCAATATATCCATGTTATATGTTTGTATGTTTATCTCTGGTCGGCTGATGTGCGGCTTTCCTTGGAAAAATAGAGAAATGGACCAATAAAAGAGCTCAAATAAGAGTTGTCCTAGAACAAAAAGTTGGAAAGGTGAATATTAACCTTTTAAATTCCCGGTCCACTTACTATTAATAGACTGTCAACACAGAGTTACATTTCGTGTTAGTGACAGAGATAGGCATGCTGTTAGAAGCACTATATTCCGAGTGAGGATTGTAAGTTTTATAAAGGAGATCTGATTGACATTAAAACAGTCTCCGACGTAATCAACTGGTACAGGAAGTCGGTTTTCAAATCTTGTGGCTGACGGTTACTTGAGGTATGAAATCATCTTCATGATTCTGAATAAAATTGAGATATCAGTTTGCAATTGTTCTATTGTACACAAATTAATGATAAGACTGAACCGTGTTGTTGGAAAATTTTCACTCTTTGCTTTAAGCTGGGGGATGGTTATAGTATACTGATTGGTGAGACTATTTTCAAACATGCATTGTTTAATGTTTCTAAAGAAAGGTAGGATACATGATATGATGAGAAGTACATGAGTCCTAAACATGAATACAGTTCAAGGATTGCTAACTCGTGTCGTTTCGGATAGTTTATAAAGCTGTACAATGTTCTGTGGAATTTAAATGGGAGAATTGGTGGAGTTAGTTTTGGCTTAAATTGTCTTCTCAGAGACACATATTTGTTCTTCACCTTCTCTGACTACAACAGAACAATAGTTTCCCTCAAGAGAGGCCTCGAACAAGAAACCTATATCATCCTGATTCAGGTTTCCTAGCGAATAAGGAATTGTACACCCTGCCTGGTTATATTGATTACATTTAGTTATTAGTATGGTGTTTTGTTTGTGATACTATCTGAGAGGGTACATGTTGCTTGCGGGATAACCATTTGTGTAACAGCAGACAAAATGATTTTTCGAACAATTTATTTTTCGCTTACGCTAAAAAGGGGTGTAAGATACATGAGACCAATAAAGCCAGACACCATACCAAGCTGTAACGTTATCACTGTCAAACTTGTGATAGGACTAGATTTCGAGAAACATGTGTCATTTGAATGTAACAACTGCGCTTTATTGGATGTGCTAACAGTCTTGAACGTATCATGTAGCATTGATAAGAATTATTTTGAATGAATTAATAATAATTACAAAATTGTGCTTTAATCCTACACTTATCTGAGCTATTTGTGGTTCCAATAAATAATTTCAAATTAAATCTAAACACAGCATTAAATACATATTATAATTATGCTGATACTGAAACAAGAAAAATGATGGGAAATAGCGATAATCCCACGTTTTGCAATATCTAACAATCAACTCAGACAATTAATCCGGATCATTATCAATGCTGAGTTTAAACTTAATATGCACCTATTTATAACTTTGTATCTAGAAATATAATCTATAGTCATAGACCAAAAGTCAAACCCAAAATACAGATATATATATAACACTTCTCCTCGCAAGGAAAAATATGGAATTGTATATTTCTTTTGCATATCAGTCACCTACATGCAAATGATAATATGATAACACAATTATAAAGAAAGATGTTTAAGAATGACACAACATCTAAATAAAAAACAATATAGCATTCTGTACACGTTGAAGAGCGTCTGCAATCAGATTAACGTTTCGTTTGTCAATATTATATTCCTGCAGCATCTATTTCGACGTTACTAATCTCTGATTTTCTGTTTTCCTTCTGTTAATGAAAGTAAAAAGGTTGTGATCAATGAATAAAATAATCTGAAAAGGAGCGAACTAATATGCACTTCAAAGTTTTGAAAAGGCAATATTTGACCCAATTATTCCTTCTTGATTGTGAAATACTTTCTCTGATGCATGGTTATTTTATCTGAGAAATAGGACACTGAAGGATCAAAACTATTTTTATCTTCTTACTAGCCCCTATATTACTGGCATCAACAAACATTTTAAATGAGTGATTGAAATCTGGAGCTGAACAAACTACCGTACTCCCATACACGACCTTAAATTTATCAAAAGAAACTACTAAAATAAAACTGGTATCGATACTTCACAAATTGGTCAAAGGTGCAACAATTGTTGAAAACAGTTTAGCAAAATTTACAATAAATTCCAGCCATACCCAAAAATCACATCAGTTTAAATTTATTGATAGGCACTGTGAATTTATAGATAATCATAACCTAAACCTTTTTTAATTTGACCGTGTCGCACAATATAACCTAAAAATGAGATACGAGCATGATAACACTGCCAATTATTTAAAGTGTAAAATTTACACCACTTTGCCTAACAAAGAATTTCCGCATGGTCTGTAAATGATCTTTCTAAGTATCATTATAAATTATGACGTCATCTATATGCGCATCACAATTATCTAATCCATATGTAACGATTTACCTCAGGGATGTCGGCAGGGAATTCGTCACAACAAATGGCATCACTTTATATCGACAAAGTCCATCTGGATTTGCAAAGGTGAAATTTCCTTAGCTCTTTCGAGAAAAAAAAATGTGCTAGAATTCTTTGAAATAGCCAAACTTGATGACATGTTTTGCATTTCCAGTTTAGTCAATGCAGTTAGCGATTGTTGGTATTGTGAATTAATCTGTTTTGGTGACATTGTTTACTTTTCCACAGCCAGTACACATGCGGAGAGTATGATCTGGTTTCGGAGCAAGAATATATGGTGCACTTCAGTTACATTTATTTGATTCAATGAAAGCATTCGTCAGAAAATAATCAATTTCGTTTTCTTAAACATTCCTAGATACAACTAACATTACTGATTGATTAACAGTGCTATCCCATTCAATATACTCATTTAATATATTTATCTGGCAACGATGTTTCTGTGTCTGCTTCTCAGAAACCTAATGGAATAATTTAAGTCGCTTACTTTCATTTTAATTATACGAGGACCACAGACATTAGCCTGTAGAGGATTCAGAGGTACGGGCAAGAGAGACAGAGCTCTATAACCAGACTGAAAACTTTATTATTTTTAATACCTTCGTTCTACATCACAAGCCTTTGACATATTATATTTAATATCAGAGACATAATCAGATTAAAATTTTGCTTCAAAGACTTTTCTCTTTCAATGGCTTTAATTGTCCACGGACAATATGTTCAAACTCTAGTTCAAAAAGACCAAAGGCTAATGAAGTTTAAACTGATTCCCTAGCAGCAAACAGCAGCAAATTCTCACCCTCATTCCAAACGTTTCCTGTATCAAAGCCATATAAGCGAATAATATCCTTCGGAGTCTGGTGAAATCTTTCCAAAGCACCTTGACTTTCAGGGTGAGAGACAGAGATTTAAACTGTTAGATAAGTAACTCATGCAAAACTTGTTCAAAAATTCATGACATTAAATTAGACCCTGATCGAATTGGACAGATTTTGGACAACAGAAACCTACCACAAATTTTATTAAAGTGAGGTTTTTGTTGCATTTTTACATTTTTTATATTTCATAAAGAAATTGCACACATTGTGGTCAATAAGTATTAGTTTTCCGTCATCGTCTTAGGTAATGTACCGACATATTCTGCCATTAGGCTGCTACAGGTTACGTCAAAAAAAGGAAGAAAGGTTGCAAATGATGCTCAGGTATCTTCTGATTGGGTTTTCCTACTCTCTGATAAGTGTAACAAAATATGCAATATTTACAAACATCACTTTCAGTCTTCAGACAATAAAACTGATTCAATATATAAAAGATGGTATTGAATCGAAATGCCAAGCCAATGGCGTTTCAAGGGCTAGGTTAAGAAAATCCTTTCTATACGACTTAGGAACAATAATGTGATAGCTCACTGACCACTTGTAGACAGCGGGTGGGTAATTCACGTGTTTCCTATGTCTTATAAGGACCACATTTGTCCCAAAATAACTGACCGGTATTTGTATGGATACAATTTTGCCAGCAGTCCTATGAACGAAAATGGAAATCTCAGGATCCTGATGCTGTTCAAAGAGTGAGTGTTTTTGTTTTGTCATCCTGATTAGAAGAAAGAGAATGAGTAATAAAAAGATGATCACTGTGTTCAATTTCTCCTGCTTGATCGATACCAAGGGCAAAAGTGACCTCATCAAGACGGACCAAAATATGTGTCCACAAAAGGAATAAGTTCCTGATCACATCATTTTCCAGAATGTATTTTGCAATAGATCTTTAAACTGCACAATCGGGCTTTAGGTCAGAGAAAGCATTTTCAATAAGATCAAACGTTTTGATCAAAACAAGAGTTGTCATTTATAAGTGGATTAATCACGACCTTATCACCATCTAGGTCATTGCAGAGTAAAAAATGAATACCCTCACTGGTCAAAGAAGTCACTATACAGACTGTCACGGTCTTGAGACAAAGTTTCATGACAAATTATTAAAATGGGCAGAAACTTTAATACAATCCACACCATATTCCCTGGATATACACGCGTTCACAATAAGAAGACTTCTGTGACAAAGTCATTGGACCTATTAAAATAATGCTCTGAGAAGTTCCCCTGTCCCTTAATATTTCATTAAGGTTAGGCTTGGCAAAATCACCAATAAGTCATAGAAAACTTTGGATATGAATGGTTCCAAATTATCCATAATATAATCAGACTCGGATTTGTTTGACAAAACAATTGATTTACTTTTTATAAAATAAATTTACCATGTCTTCTTAGAAATTAGAACACTTGGGATAAATCTGTCTTTATTCTATTCCTTATTTTTTAATCGGTAGAACGCACCCTTTCCTCGTAGAATAAGTGCTCTTATGAAAAGGGAAGACTTTCTGGTCAGTCTTTTATCACAAGTTTCATTCCTAAATGTGCTAGATTGAGATTTGGAAGTAATAGTGTAAGGCTGAGACTGTTTCTTATTAAAGCAAAAACGTACTACTGAACCTTTCTGAGTCTAGAAATAATTTTCACAGGTACGAGCAGCATCTTCCAAACTTGGTACCTTTTGCTCATCAATGTAGGTCTTGGCATCACTAAACATGCAATGTTCGAACCCTTCAACTAATATGAGTTGAATACGTTTATCATTGTCTTCATCAACCTTCTTGACTAAGCATCGCTTATCAGAAAGTAGTTCTTTTTCGCTTCCAATTTTGACATTAGTTTGTCCGGTTTCTCTTCCATAATTCGCACACCTTTGTCGATATGTCTCAGGTACCAGCGTATAATCCTGCAAAATACGTCCCTAAACCACATGATAATTAGTACTTTCTTGTACAGACAAAGAAGTGTAGACTTCATGATTTTTGTCAGTAATGACACATGGTAATAGTAAAGGCTAATGTTCTTTTGGCCAATCTCTGCCTTTTTTCTCCAAACACGGAAAATATTGATCTACATAAAAGTTTTGGCATCACCAAACCCGAACTTCTTTTTTGGTTTCGAATTTCCATCATTTATCTTTGAATCTTTCTTCTCTCTATTTACATCTATAGAAACTTACTAATAGAACATATTAGACTAGAATATCTTCTCCACTAAAGATTGTATGCAAATATTTCTTACTTCTTATTTTATGAAACAGGTTGTTACGTCCGAAATTGAATAATGGTTTCCCAAACTCCATCAACACGTCGTTGTTTTTAAAGGTTTCACACTAGATTCATTACAATATTTGAAATTAAAATACCACGCAATATGACCATTAATAAAATGAATTTGTATTTCAAATGACAAATTGAATTTTTCTCAAACATTTTAATGCAATTTGAATCCCGGACTAGCGCCCATTTTTACTAACGACTCTATGGTCTTAAACTTAGTAACCGAAAGAAGTAAATCCAAAAAGGTATGTAAAATATAAATAATATAATTCTTTACATTATAAAATAAAATATAAAAGGAACATACAGTATTATGAATTATGTCCAAATTAATCCTGAAGGTTATATCACAAGTCCAAATAATTTGAGTAGGCCGAAGGAATTCCAGCTCCGAATTGTGCACGTGTAACAATATCCTTGAATGTGCTGAAGTTCTAGGAGTCTTGAATGTAAAAATTTCATTGTTAAGACTGTCTTGGAATTTCCAGTCCATTGCCCTATCTTTCACTGCTGTCACGGGATGGTTTCTTCGCATATGAAGTTCTTTATAAGGAACATTTGAAACATATGTTGAAGAGTACACGTTGTATTCAATCAACCATCAACTCTCAAATAATATTAAATACACAAAGGAAATCCAGAACACAAGCTAACAGAGCTCATCTTTGTTATCTAGAAATTACAACATGAAACTAACGTCAGCGTCAGCAATACATTTCCCACAACATAGAACGTATAATTAATTATATATTTACTTTCCTTCGCAAACACAGTTCATGTAAGCGTCTACTGTTGTCATAGTTTCCACGTGGTTTAGCTTCCAAGAGCATATGTAATTATTCTTTATATTGATTCTACTGAAAGCGATTTAATTTATGTTAAACAAATTCGAAAAATGAAACTTGATCATAGATGACGATAGCCTACATGACTCATTCATTGCATTCTCGAGCAACTAGAATGATGGAATGCTTGACAAAAGAGAATAATTTTGGTGCGTTTAACAAATAGCTGCCGAATTGAACATTTTCTATGTGAGTTTTGCAGAGTTAGTCATTAAAACGGTTAAATATAAAGATTCCCGAATGACCTGTTGAGATGATCATCTCATCTACACATATGCGGCTCAATAACAGCTGATCACAGCCTCTACATTCCAACAATGGTGTGGTCTTTTGTTTGTGATACTATCTGAGGGGGTGAATGTACCTTGACGGTTAACCATTTGTGGAACCACAGAGATCATCATGTTTTTGACAATTTCTTTTTCACCTTGGCAACAAAAATGGAGAAGTTTCTTTGTGGGATTAATAACGCTGCACATTATTGCAAGTCATTTTTGTGAGATGTTATCACTGTCAATCTTGAGTCTGGACTAATTTCCTTTGAATGCAGCAACAGCTGTGCTAACTTGAATGTGAACGTATCATGTAGCACTACTAGGAATGTCTTTAAATAAATTTATAATAATTACAGCGTTTTTGGATTAGCCCAGAGAGGCATATGATAAATGAGTGGTTCCAGTAAAGAATTTCAATACATTATTCTTCTGAAATTAAATATATATGCAACATTAAACACATCTCTTATGATTATGCTGATACTGAAACAAAAACAATGCGAGGAAATAACAATACCTCCACTTGATTTATTCGAAGTATTTAAATATCCAATCAGACAATTCCCTCAGACTTTAGCAGGTTCATTTTCAAGGCTGAATTTAAAACTAGTATGCAACTATTTATAGCTTTATCTAGAAATATAATCTGCAGTCATAGACCAAACGAAAATGACGCAAAGATATATATACACAGTACAGCCCCTCGAAAGGAAAATGTTGGAATTGTATCGATCTTTTACATATTAGTCAAATAATAATAATAATAATAATAATAATAATAATAATAATAATAATGACAATAATAATAATAATAATAATAATAATAATAATAATAATAATAATGAGGACTTTGCATAGCGCCTAATCTGTGGAAGCTCTAAGCGCTTTACAACATTAGACAACACCTATAACATAAAAAACATATAAATTGATATGATTACAAAACCAAACACCATGAAATTAGAAAACACAAACAACATGCTGAAAATATTTAAGGTAGGAAACATTATTAGGTTTTTAAGTTTGTTCTTGCAGTCGGAATAAGTGAGTTTTAAGAGCACCCTTGAATGGGATCACTGTGTCTTTGTGTTTAAGTTCAGTGGGCAATTCATTCCACGTTGCTGGGCCCTGGTATGCAAAAGAACGTTGTCCATATGACTTCGTTTTCATAGTGGGAATAATGAGTATACGAGTGTCAGAAAAGGAGCGTAAGTATCTTGCTGGTGTGTATACATGGGTGAGGTCAGAGAGGTATGTTGGACTTGAGCCCGTCATTGAAACGTAGCCTTGAGAACAAAGTTTTGTTTGATTCTGAATCGAATGGATAGCCAGTGTAAGATACAGAGGTGTGCTCTTATTGTGGTACTCTAAGTATGATCCATGCAGCTGTGTTTTGAACTTTCTGAAGTTTCTGGAGTAGATACTGAGATGAACCAGACAAAGTGGAGTTACAATAGTCCAGTCTTGAAAGTACTAATGAATACACAAGTGCTTTAGTGGCATCAACTGAAAGGTATTTGCGAATGGAGCTGATGCGTCTCAGCTCAAGATATGCAGCCTTGCATATGTTCATGACATGTTGGTGCAATGTGAGAGTACTGTCCAGTGTAACACCTAGGTTTCGTACTGACTGTGTGAATTTAATGTTGATGTTGATGATATTCATTGTTTGAGGTAAAGGCTGTGAATGAGATAGTCTTTGTGTTGCGATCAGAATGGCCTCAGTTTTATCATCATTAAAATGCACCTCTCTACACATTGGATGGTAGCATCAAATTCAGTTGGGTGGCTAAATTTGTATTTTCGGGTGTCATCAGCGTACAACTAGTCAGACGCTGGATGATGATCTATGACACTTGAGAGCGACTGAGTGTATAGAATTAAGAGAACAGGTCCAAGAACATACCCCCGTGGAACACCACAACATAGATTAACTGGGCTAGAGTGTATTCCATTTGCAGACACAATTTGTGTCCTGTTGACCAAGTATGTCTTGAACCACAGTAAGGCTGTATCATGAATGCCAAATACATGCTGGAGATGGTGAAGTAATATATCATGGTCTACTGTGTCAAATGCTGCATACAAATCAAGGAGGGTGAGGATTGTAATCTTTCCGCTATCCAAAGCAGAAAGAATGTCATTAACTACTTTTAGAAGAGTAGTTTCAGTACTGTGGCAATGGCGATATGCAGATTGTACATTGCTAAAAAGACTGTTTGAATTCAGATGAGATACAAGCTGGGATAGAACAACCTTTTCTAAGATTTTTGATATGAATGGGAGATTAGAAACTGGGCGGTAGTTCTTTAAATCGTTATGGTCTAGTGTTGGTTTCTTCAGCAGAGGCTTTACAATGGCAGTTTTGAAAAATGGTGGGAATTCCCCATATGAGAGAGAGGTATTAATAACATCAGTTAGTGAAGGCTATATTGGATCTAAGCACTCAAGCAGGAGTGATGTTGGAATTGGATCAAGTTCAAAAGAAAGAAAGAAAGAAAGAAAACAAGAAAACAAGAAAGCAAGAAAGAAAGAAAGAAAGAAAGAAAGAAAGAAAGAAAGAAAGAAGGAAGGAAGGAAGGAAGGAGAGAAAGAATAATTATTTGTATTTAATATCATTGTCAATGCCGCTTAAAGAAATGCATTGATTGAGGAGCAAAGTATAAAATGAAAAGAGTATTTAAATAGGTATTTCAATGTACTTAACTACTCGAGAATAAAACTTTGAAACATGTGAAGTAATGATTAGTTTTCAAGTCATGTAAGATACATGATGTGAATGGGACCTTGCATCTAGACGTATGTATGCGTAACTGACTGTATATCACCTTTTCACAATATGAACAATAGCATGATCTAATTCCACGTATAATTCGCGCGCGAAACATGTGACAAAATCAGGTCTATATATGTTTGCTCTCTTCCCACATATTTTAATAATGCGTGACATGTTTATTGTCTCCTATTTGTAATTTGGTCTTGCTGATTACTAACCCAAAAGGCATATTGTTAAGAAATCCCGTCATCGAGTGTTGTTAATAGGCAGAAATAAGAACCCAATGAAATCTCCTCATGTCTGATCTACCTTTCGTGTATTGATAAGATATATCTTATGGAGAGAGAGAGAGAGGAGATAAGAAAGATATAGAGATTCCAGCATGTGAAACGATCATTATTAAATGCATTTAGATTAACAAAAATTCACATCATGTTTATTAAATATAGACACTACACATATTACAGCTAATCGGTGACAATTATTATTGTCAAGTACATTTGAGGGATTTCTTCTCTTATAGAAAGAAGCATAACTCAGACAAATGAGATTAATGTATTATGTAAAATGTATTATCTATTGTCTTCTTTTCATTACAAAATACACTTGGTATTAAAAGAAATCTGAAGTGTGGATAATTTTTTATTTACCAACTATTTTCTTCCTGTGAAGATATAAAAATTACGTATGTTGACACGAATGACTCCCAAAAATAAGCATGCAATTACTTTCAGGTTCACTCTCCATACAAATATTTTTAAATGGAGTCAACTTGTATTCGAAGTTATAAATGACATGTCAAATGGTCATGCATGCCTACATATAACCATATATTTATTCATCTATCATGAAAAACATTACAGGCGTTGAATTTATTTATTATTTTACAGTTTTCTAGGATACACATTAATCTAGGACGTAGTCAAATGACAAGAAGTAGTCTTTAGGTTTCAACAATTTTGAAAACATGATTTCTATCAATCGTGCATTTTGGAACTATCGCAAAATCATTCAAATCATTTGAACATTTAAATCAGTGCTGTTCAACCTTTTTGACACCATGGGCCACTGAAAAATGTTTTTCTTGAAGCCGAGGGCCTCAGCAGAAAACTGAAAAGCAACGACTATATAGCTGCTCGAGCTCTGGCGGGTCATTTAAAATCAGCCTGCGGGCTGCATGTGGCCCGCTGGCCGCGGGTTGGACAGCACAGATTTAAATGAATAGTACACTTTCAATTTTTTGAGGGAAGGCAGATTAAAAGTTAACATGAAACGGGTTCAACAGTTCAAATTCTGAGTTACCAACTATCATTTACGTCAGTAATCTGATGAGATTTAACAATCTGTTTCTTATTTAAGTACTCCATATAGCTTCACATTCCGCACACATTAAATAATCCAATCTTAACCGAACTTAATGACTGTAGATATTTAAAGATGGACAGCTTATATTATGTCAACATTTCTGTCAACAACAGTAAACAATTCCACATTTTGGTCTAGTACGGGATACAGAAGAAATTAAGAATTCGGCATGAGTACGGATCTGGTTAAATTACATGACAGTTTTACATGCCCAATTGATGAACTGACAGAAATCTTTTTTAAATATGGACACATCATATTTTCAAACGGTAAAGATATATTCGAAACCATTTCCTTGAAACAATCCCTCGTCACCATAATTTATGATAAGCCATGTCCTTCCTGGATCTTTTGTATAAATAGCAATTTAGCGGGAATTCACTTGTATTCAAGCACAATTATTGCCGTTAAAACAAAGGAAATATGTTAAAGGCATCCACCATTATATTCTTCCTCGTTTTCAGTCTGATGGTCATCCACTTCACTGCAGCTCAAGGTAACTATGATCTTAATGATACGACTACTCCATGTCGTTGTAGTCGTCTTCCTAATTTCATCTTCGTTTATCCGGCTATCGTCAAATGTATTTCTAGTTTGAACAATATCGTCCCCGTCAGTATAAGATCCACCTAGCTACCATCTTTATACCAATGATCGACATCATCAGCATAATCGTTATTTTGATCATGACGAACATGATCATCAGCATCCTTCTTGTATTCGCAATTGTCGAAAAGCAATGTCAGCTCAATTTACATTGTTGTTACGAGTGGTGAATAGGGAAACCAGTATGGAATTCAAACGTTTCAAATTCAATATCTCGTGGCTGATAAGTCAGGAACAAAGAAGTAAAGAGGGATGCGCGAACAGAATCCAATGTCACTGCTAGAGTCGGTTTACCAATTTTGGTTTTCGTTAGTTGCTTTTGTATGTCTTTAATTTTCTTCTTTGTTTTCGTTTTCTTATTCTTCGTATTCTTCCATGCTCCATAAATTAATCTTTTTAGTATTATTTTCTGCTTTTTATTATTGTTATTATTATTATTATTATTATTATTATTATTATTATTATTATACGCTTGCTCCCTGATATATGTCAATGCCGGCGGGTCTGTCTACATGGAGAAAGGGAAGATGGACCATGCAGAATGTACGACCCTTATGGAAGCCATTCCAGATCAGTTAGATGCTGTCCTATATATTACTAAACCCATAAACTCTACGGTAAACAATCTCGCTTTTACTTTCATCCATATTGCAGTATTGACCCAGCACGCGTCTCATAACCGGTAGGAATGTGTCTTTGAAAATAAAAACAAACTTCAAGAGGAACTGTGTAAAATATACAAATCTTGATTTACCAACCTTGCCGATAAGCCATTCGTCATTTTGGATCGTTTCTAATAAGTTTGCATGATCTTCATAATTTACCTCTCTTAGATAAACGGTATTTTTCATTTTTGTAACTCTTTCTAAAGTAACCATAATACTTTTTAAACTCATGATAATAGAAACCGTAGTCTGAATTTTCCACCTTTCCTTAATTGTTTGTCTTGCATTGTATTCAGGTGCCTTTCAACTGACGTTAAAGGTCAGCACTGTATGCATGAACAAGACATAGTCTATCAGTCGTTTTGGCGTGTCTTAATGTCATTATATCAGTTGCAAATATAGTGTAGGAATTTATGTTTCAGGTAACATGTTGATCCATAGTTTCTTCACATTTATGCATGCTTATCATAAAGATATGGTTACGAATAGAGTATGCGACTAGGTTAAAGTGAAATTCATTTTGTTCTTTCAGATGCGACAGTGGCAAAATCCTTCAAGCAAATGTGAATATTGTCCAAATGTTTAAATAAAGAAGTTGTACAATAAATTGAATCTCTTTTTCTTTCTGCTTAATTAGTTCCGAAACAGAATAAAATAATAATATCGTATATATTATCTCAACCATTTGCTTTGAATTCTGAAGCCGGAGGTGATTTGGGGACGTTTTGCTCGTTTAGATGCTTTCCATTGTGGAATTCTCTTCTCTCTCGCTCTTCATTGCTGCAACTGGGAACAAGATCAAGGAGTGCAAGTTTCAGATTTTGTTTCGGGGACCTTACGATGTAAGGTTATGTCGCCCAGAACTGAGCACTTTGTCTCAATTTAGAAGCTCATCTGAAGTCGTAGTTGCTGTCCCTTATTTATCTGTTTACAGTGGTATTTAACTATTACGATTACGTTGTTTATGGTACAAAAATTCCACTTTCATTAAAGTAACCAGTCAGCCATCAATTTAAGTGTCTAATTAAGCATGGATTAAAGTTTTCTCCGAAATTGGTGGCATTTCTTACCTTGTCTTGAATATTCACATGACTCTTTGTCTTTTTCTTTTTTTCTGGATTTTTTAATCTTTTAATAAAAGATTTTTATTCTCTCTCTCCTCCCCATGTCTCCTTTCCTCCATCTCTCCCCCTATCTCTTTATCTGTTGTCATAGTTTTTCTTTACACAACACCTTCGTTTGAGAACACATTGCCAAACATACGACATTAAATATTTTTCTGAACTACACCTAACTCAAACGTTTGGGCGGTAGATTTCATCAAATGCTACTAAACTTCCAGCCTTACTTACAGTACTGCCACATTATCCAAGCGTCAAAAGCAGACAGTTTCTTCCAACAGGACTTCCTTTTTTCGAGCGCACTATCCAAATTTTAACATTAAATGTTTGTGTAATAAATATGCATGTGACATGAAACAAAAGAAATATGTTCGAGAATATATAACAAATATCTTACAAATTAAACACAAAATGTCAACAAAAACGCTGGACAATGTATTCATCTTATATGCTTGATAGGCAGGTGGCAGACTTTCCTTGGAGATATAGAGCAGAGGAACCAAATAAGAACTAAGACAAGAAATGTCATAGAAAAAAGGAAAATTAGAATATTGCATATTGTGTGCGACTAGCATCGTTGTTGATAACATTAATTGCAGCTATCAAGTTAATAGTGTGTTGCCTTTTCATCGCTCTACAATGAGTTAATGGAAATAACCTTCTGCAGTTTGAATATGATAATATATTGGACGACTTTCTAAAGAAACTATATCGTCTACAGACATTTTCCGTTCTGCTTCACTTGCAAACACTAATATATATGAACGTACACAAGGAAGCCAACACCAATCATAGGCGTTAACAGACTGCAAAGAAGAGAAGGTTTCATCAGATATATTAAAGTATATCATATAATCTATTTAAATCGACATGTTCTTACGATTAAGATAAGTTGATCTGACAATCACTAATATAAGTTCATATTGACCTTTCAAATTCCCTGTCCCCATAGGTTTAGTAACACATCTACATCGATTTGCATTTCGCGTTAGAGACAGAGATATGCAATTTGGTAGTAATGCTATATTACGAGTGTGATTCTTCAATTTCATAAACGAGATCCGACTGACATTGAAACAGACTCCGGCGTGACAAACTGGTGCAGGACCTTCGCGTTGCAATCTTGTAATTCTCTTCTATCTGAAGTGAGAAATCATTTTCATGATTCTGATTAAAATTGGGATATTGAGTTTGCTATCGTTGTACAGTACACAGGGTAATGACTAGGCTACATCATATTGTTGAGGATTACTTGAATCTTTGCTTTCAGATGGAGGATAACGATATTACACTGGATACTGAAATACCGTTCACACAGACTTATTTTATGTTTCTAACGAAAGGGGGAGACAGGATATAATGGTAGCACACGAGTCCTACACATGAATAAAGTTCAGGCTTTGCTAAACTCGTATCTTCGCCGTTTGTTGATAAATTTGTGCATTGTTCTACATAATCTAGTATGGGACAATTGATTGAGTGAACTTTTCTGTAAGCAATGGAGATACGTTTTATATAAATTGGCTACTCAGAGACATACACCTTTACCTTAGCTTCAACCGAATTTATAACTAGAACAGAACAATCGTCTGCCTCAAAATAGGATCCAAAAAAGAAACACGTAATATTTTGATTGAGGTTTCCTCGTGAACACGGAATTGCACACCCTGTCTGATTAGTCTGATGACATTTATTAGTTGGTATCGTGCCATGGTTGAGACACTGTCTAATGGGGTACACGTTGCTTGCGGGATAGCCATTTGTTTAGCAGCAGACAGGATCGCCTTGTGTGGGCAATATCTATTTCACATTGTCTAAATCTATTTCACATTGTCTAAAACTAGTGAGAGATTTATGCATGGAATCAATAAAGCTGAATATTATTGTTAATGGTGTGAGCAGTCATCACTATCAAGCTTGTTTTTAAACTGGATTTCTTGAGACATTTCATTTGAACGCAGCAATAATTGCGATACCTGTTTCACCAAAGTGTTGTTGTTGTTGTAGGGTTTAGCACCATTTTTCAACACAAGATAGGCTATAAATGGAGGCCAGTATAAATGGTTGAGGAAGAACCCTGGAAAACCACGGGGAAAAACACCGACCCACGAGAAGGTACTCGCAAGTTTTCTAACATACCGACATTGGCCGATTCCGAGACTCGAACCAACGTAGACATAAGTGAAATGGCAATTATCCATAACGGTGAGCGCTTTTGATCACTGGGCCACTCGGGGCTCCTCATTAAAGTGTCAGACACAGACTGCAACATATTGGATACACCGCACTTAGTGTAGGAAACTCGTCCAAACACAATTCCTTGTGCCCACATAAAAGAGTTTTGGAACCATGCATTACATTATATTCGATTGTTCACCTGATTAAAATCGGATCCGACCAGCTTCAGCTTTGGTAGCTGTTGTGTCGTTCAGAACGGTTTAGACTGCTAAGTAGACTTGAATCAACCAGATAAAGAGATCTTATGTGGAATTCTACCTTGCCAGGCAATCAATAATACGATTGCTTGTTGGCAGGTTTCTATGGTAGTGAGCTGATTTGATGCCAGGCCTGTTCGCCTGAAATATGAAAATATACGTTTTGCTGCAGAAAACTACAAACTAGCACGAACAAAAGCAGGGAAAGCATTGCAATCCACTGTGGATGGATAAATAAAGCATGTGACCAAAACTCTAATAAGTGGGGTTTCAGGTTTTCTGCACAGCCAACCATAGCTGATGCCTTGTCATTTGCTGGTGCCCTGTCTTTATCGTGCTTTATTCTAAATTACGCCCAAATATTCGCAATATCCGTAGAGATAATACTATCAGTGTGTCAGTCGTCGAGCTCTCGCGCTGCTAGCACAATATTTCGTGCATTAAGGCTTCGTCTTTATAGTGCATCCTCAGCGTCAGAAAGCCTACTGTGTCATCAGTTGTTAAGTATAAATCGTAAATATTATGTTTTTGTATTGCCTCTCTTGTAATACTACTCTATGATCTTAAACTAAGTAACAGAAAGGAGGAAAATCAGCACGTTATGTAAAACCTTGCTAACAATTTAATTGTCTATATCGTGAAATGAAAATTTAAGTTGAACTTATACAGTATAATTGAAATCAATGATTCCTCTTTAATTAAATATAAACACAAATGAAATGTGTGCTGAAACTGAAACAAGAACAAGTACTAGGAATTATCAAAAACTTCTTATATTTGTTTTCCATTCTGTTAATCAATAATTACAATAATCGAGTAAGGAGCGACCTCAGAGTGCTGCAAAGCCACTATTAAAGCCAGACATGACTTCTCGATTATGGAATAATTTATGTGATGCTTGATTCGCTTTAATCAGAGAAATAGCACGCAGGATGATCAACACTATTTTTGGTCTTCTTGAAATTATAATCCACCAACCCCTATTTCATTTGCATAAACATATATTTGAAAGGATTGGTTGGAAGCAGGTGCTAAAACTATGGTCCCATTCATATTACGGCCTTGAATGTATCAAAAGAATATTTACATTTTTAGAGAGATAAAACAAAATTGGTTTTATAAAAAATACACATTGTTCAGCGGTTCAGCACTTATGCAAATATTTGTGCAAAAGTTCCGATAATATACGCCCATTATGAAAACTGCATCAAATACTTTTTATTGATATGCACTGTGAATTTAAAAATGACCTTAATATGTCCTAAAAATGTTACCAAACCATAGCAAAACTACAATTCACTAATTTGATGTCATATTTGCACCACCGAGCCTATTAGAGAATTTCAGACTGGTCTCCAGATGATCTTTCCAATTGTCATTATATATGATGACGACATCGATATTCGCATGACAATTATATAGTCCAGTTTTTACGATGTTTAAAAAGGCTATGGATTGTGGAAGGAGAATTTTTCATGCCAAACAGCATTATTTTATACCGGCGAAGATCATCTGGAGTTGCAAATGCTGAAATTTCCTTTGCTCTTTTAATAAATGGAATTTGAAAAATCGTGTCAAAAGTTCAAACCTGGTGAAATATTTTGCATTTGAAATTTTGTCAATGCAATCAACGATTCTTTTATACAGGTGTAGAAATTACAATTTCAACGTCATGGCAGATTTTATTGGTTCATGTTATCTGGAACAGCTGCAAACAAATGCTCATATTAACAGCCATTTTAATTTACCCTTTTCTTCTGGGTGTAGATCTGAAAGTTTCTGGTCTAGACTGTTTAATATAATTACTAGTTCTGAACATTAGTTAAAACAAAATCACCGCAGTCCAATTACATCTCTGCGTTAAAATCTTCACTGTGTGCGAGGGGTACAACTAAATTTATTGAATGATTAATAGGACTATCTCTGGGAATATACTCCTTAAACATATTATATGGCAAAGTGGTTTTAGTTTTTTTCTTTGCCTCCCATGAGAGCTAATGATATAACTTAAATTACTTACTTTCTGTTTAAGTGTATGAGGAACATAATACTTATCCTGTAAGACAGCCTTCACTCTATGACCTGGATGAATACTCCCTTCTTTTTAATGATTATATTGCAAAGATATAATCAAGACTAATCTCCGAAACTTCGTTTGAAAGAGGTTTCTCTTGCAATAACTTTAATTATCCACGGACTTTGTGTCCCAGTCGAGTTCAATAGGACCAAAACCGAATGAATCTTTAACGGATTAAGTAACAGCAAACAGCAAATGATCACCCTCATGCCAATATTTTCCCATATTAGAGCTTTATAACCGAATAATATACTTCAGAGTCTGGTGAAATCTTCCCCTAGCTCCTTGATTTTCGGGCTGATATGCAGACGATTTAAACTCTTGGATGCCTGATTTATGCATAACTTGTTCAAAGCGTCCTGAAATAGATTTAAACTTGACCAGATAGGAGGGATATTTGAATGTCAAAAAGTGTTTTCAAAAATCCAACTTTTTTCAAAGCTTTTAAATTTCTTTTGGTTGTAATATTCCTTAAAAGAAGTGCTTCTGGAAACTGTGTGGACGCACGTTCTATGATCAATAGGTATTGGTTTCCTGATGTAGTCTTAGGTAAGAGACCAACACGGTCTACCATTATTCTGATAAATGGTACGTCAAATACAGGAATAGGTTGCACAAGAGTCTTATGTTTCTTTTGGTTGGGTTTTCCTTTCATCTGACAAATGTAAGAAAATCTACACTATTAAGAACATCAATTTTAAATTTAGGAAGAATAAAATTCACGGAAGATGTTATGATAGGTATAAATGCCAAGCAAAGGAAGCTACAAGGGCTAGCGAAAGAATGGCTTGTATATGCGACTTACGAACAACAATTGGATAGCTCACTGACCACTCTAAAGTGGTTCCCATGTCTATTAAGGACCACAGCTTTTACACAAAAACAGAACATTTGTATGGTTTCAGTTTTACTAATAGCCCTCTGAAACGAAAATGTAATCTCAGAACCCTGGTCCTGTTCTGCAACGAGTGATTCATGTTTGCACCCTGATTAGAATAAAGAGAATGCATAGTAAGAAAGAGGATCACTGTGACCAATATATCTTGCTTATTCCATACCAAGAACAAAAGTGACAACTTCAAAAGACTGGCCAATAAAAATGTCAGCTAAATGAATAATTTCTGATCAACACCGTTCTCAAGGTAAGAGGTCGTTTGGCATAGCTATAGTTACCTCAAAATCGATGTACAAATCAGAGATTTCATCTTCAGTAGGGTCAACTCTTTGATCCAAACAAGGATTGTCAGTTATGAACCGCGATTTAACCTCCAGCTAGGTCATTATCTTGTACAACATGAATACCCTCAACAGGTAAAGAAAATACTGTTCCCACTGTCACGTGTCCTAAGTCTAATCCTGATGACAGATTGTCACAATGGAGAGAACCATTAATAAAGCCGCACCCAGCTTCTTGAATAAATACATTTTCCCTATAAGAATACTTCTCAGACAAATGCAAATGGTCTGTTAATAGAACACCCTTAGATGCCCATATATCCCTTAATAATTTATTAGGGATTGGCTTGGCAAAATCACCAATCATTGATATAGAACCTTCATAAACAATGGTTCATATTTTTTTCCATAATAACATCAGACTGAGATTTTTGTGACAAAACTAATACATTAAAAGAAAGATTTGGAATGGCCTCTTAGAAATAATAACATTTTGAATAGCTTTGTTTTTATTCTGTTGCTACTTTGCCAATCGGTAGCAATCAGAAATAACGTGTCATTTATTTTGCAATAAATGCGCATATGAGAAGTTTGACTCCTCAATTTTGTGTTAGACTGAGCTTTAGAAGTAATATTATGAGACTGATACGGTTTGTCGCTAAGAATACAGATGAGAGAATTAGTGACAAATGAACCTCTCTGAGTCAATAAATAATAGTCTAAACGTTTCATCCTTTGCTCATCAAGGTAGGTCGTGACATCAGTAATGGGGGCAATTCTTGCACTGTTCAACTAATATGCAACACGACCATCAGTAATGGGGGCAATTCTTGAACTGTTCAACTAATATGTAACACGACCATCAGTAATGGGGGCAATTCTTGAACTGTCCAACTAATATGTAACACGACCATTAGTAAAGGGGGCAATTCTTGAACTGTCCAACTAATATGTAACACGACCATCAGTAAAGGGGGCAATTCTTGAACTGTTGGGGGCAATTCTTGAACTGTTCAACTAATATGTAACACGACCATCAATAATGGGGGCAATTCTTGAACTGTTCAACTAATATGTAACACGACCATCAGTAATGGGGGCAATTCTTGAACTGTTCAACTAATATGTAACACGACCATCAGTAATGGGGGCAATTCTTCAACTAATATGAGTTACCTAAGGTTAACCATAGTCTTCATCAACTTTCTTGGCAGAGGACCTCTTATCAAACATTAGTTGATTCTCGCTTGCAAATTCGAAATGAGTGTGTCCAGTTTCTTTTCGACACTTTCAGCATCTTTTGTGATATGCCTCTAGTACCAGTTCATAACGGTTCATGATACAACCCTTTACCACTTGATAATTACGACTTTCTGGTACATACAATGAATTGTGGATTTCACGAGATTTGCCAATAAACAAGCATTGTAATAATAAAGTTCAATGTTGTCTGTGCCATTTCATATCTCCACCAATTTTTTCAAAATACGGAAAATGTTAATCTATTTCTTTTTCCTTAAATGGGAGTACAAATATATTCTTTCTGGTAACATCAAAACCTAAACATGGGTGTAAAGGGGCAGTGTCTTCTGCTGGTCAGTTCTAATTCTTGTAATCTAAAATGCTTTCTTATTGTTATTTTTCTCTATGCATCTGTGTGTCCCAATTTCTTTTCCTCTGAATTTACCTATCTTTAATTTGAAATTGCACTTCTCTTTCTTCTTCCCTTTCTGGATTTGCCTTTCTCTTTCTTAGGTTTGGTTATGGATTTCCATCAGTTTTGGTTGAAGCTAAACCTTCCTTAACTCTTTTACAGTCCACTTTTTTAATTTCAATTCTTTACATTTCATTTAATTTTAGGGCCAGGTAGAGATATACTAAACAAATCTTTACAGACTAGATTGTATTTTCCACCAAATATTGTCTAAAAATCTGTTTTCATTCCTCTTTTACTAAACATGTTTTTACGACCGAACTAGAATAATGTCTGGAAAAGCTCTGTCACTGCGTCCATTTTTAAAGACTCTTACCCTCCCAGTGTAGGATTTAAAACAAGTTCTCCACGTTGGATGAACCCTTTAAACCTTGTTGGTTTCACTATAGATTTTTCAAGTATTTGAAATTAAAATACCAAAGATAAAGACACCTCCAAAACAGTCTGAATTATATTTCAAAACAAATTAAATTTCTTTCCGAAAAATGAAACCAATTGATGTCCTGGACGACCCCTCTATTTCTAATATGACTCTAGGATCTTAAACTTAGTAACCGAAAGCAGCGAAATGAATAAGCCATGTTCAACTTCGCAAAGAATTTAATAAGTTATAAAGTCCAAATCAAACAGTAACTACGATTTTTATGACTAAAATCCAAAATAATCCTAAAAGTTATATCACAAGTAAAAAATCATATAGTGTTCAGATCAAATCCCATGTTCTGAATGTTGATGTACCAGATCCTTGAATGTACTAAATTGTAATTGGTCGTAAACGTATTACAGTGCCATTGTAAAGAATATCGTGAATTGTAATCATAATCTCTCCAAAGTGTTGCTTTAGTTGAGACAGTCATATGAATGAGCTCTTACTAATTACGATAAATAATTTTAAAAAATGGTTACACTGAAATTAAATCTAAACACAAGACAAGATACATATGCAGCCTGATATCAACATATGAATAATGCTAGGAAACTTGAAATAAGAATAATTATACCCATTCTCTCTTTATATACATATCCGTTACTCTTTTACGATCATATGTCGCAATGCATCCATGTGACTTATTTCACACTACCTGCCTTAACTGGAAATACAACCAATACCATCCAATCAGAAAATTATTCCAATCCACACCTTGGTAGTTCTATGTAAAAAGATGATCTACTTTCATGGATCAAATGTCAAACACACAATTCAGATATACATAACACTTGTATCAGACCATCTTTCTCTCTTTCGTCGAAGATACGTGTAAACGATATTGCGATTCGTCACTGCATAAGCCGGATTTAACTCGTGGCAGAATTTGAAACCATCCGGGCAAACATAATTAATGGTCTTAAGTCAAAGATGCCTATTGAAACTAACTTCTCCGTGCATCGCATTCATTTACCGTGATGTGTAGATAGATATATAAATAGATAGACAGACAGACAGACAGACAGATAGATAGATAGATAGATAGATAGATAGATAGATAGATAGATAGATATGTGTGTATATATGAATGTGCAGTATAGGTATGTATGTGTCTCTGTATGTTGTTTTGTGAATGAATATGCTGACAAATGTATATTCCCATATATATTAGTATATTTAAAATATAAATAACATAAATACAAGCAACATTTCTGTTAATCTTTTCAATTTTCTCTGAATTTAGCATTTAGCATTATGAATGTGTTACATGAATGCATCATCTATTTTTATGTCAATAAAACCTCTAAAAGATTCGACTCATTTATTACCTTCAAATAAGCTTACATTTACTGTCACCTTTTTGCATCTTTAAATGTGACTTATTTCACACTACCTGACTTAACTGGAAATACAACCAATACCATCCAATCAGAAAATTATCCCTATACCTGTTTGCAGATTCATTATCAATGATGAGTTTAAAACTAATCCACACACCTTGGTAGTTCTATGTAAAAAGATGATCTACTTTCATGGATCAAATGTCAAACACACAATTCAGATATACATAACACTTGTATCAGACCATCTTTCTCTCTTTCGTCGAAGATACGTGTAAACGATATTGCGATTCGTCACTGCATAAGCCGGATTTAACTCGTGGCAGAATTTGAAACCATCCGGATAAACATAATTAATGGCCTTAAGTCAAAGATGCCTGCTGAAACTAAATTCTCCATGCATCGCATCCATTTACCGCGATAGATAGATAGATAGATAGATAGATAGATAGATAGATAGATAGATAGATAGATAGATAGATAGATGGATAGATAAATAGATAGACAGACAGACAGACAGACAGACAGATAGATAGACAGATAGATAGATAGATAGATAGATAGATAGATAGATAGATAGATAGATAGATAGATAGATGTGTGTATATATGAATGTGCAGTATAGATATGTATGTGTCTCTGTATGTTGTTTTGTGAATGAATATGCTGACAAATGTATACTCCCATATATATTAGTATATTTAAAATATAAATAACATAAATACAAGCAACATTTCTTTTAATCTTTTCAATTTTCTCTGAATTTTATTTTAATTCCTTTCATCGTAAACTGACGAAATCTACCTGTTAGAACTGCATATATTTTTGTATTATGGTTGAAAGATTTAGCATTATGGATGTGTTACATGAATGCATCACCTATTTTTATGTCAATAAAACCTCTAAAAGATTCGACTCATTTATTACCTTCAAATAAGCTTACATTTACTGTCACCTTTTTGCATCTTTAAATGCACGTATGCTTTTGCAGTATCTTGGTCTCCCGTGTTGCATTACTATTTTAATGAATGTTATGTACATGTCCCCACTAAGTTGCAGATATTATCGCCTTATAAAATTCTTTCAATTCACCTTTCTCTCGTACAGTTTTCCTCGTAAAAAAAAAAACTTCATCGTCAGAAACATTTGAAATTCAGCCATTGAACAGTTGTCATCCAATAAACGTTTAACTCTCAAATCATATAAACAAGATCAAGCCAAGAAAACAAAGGAACACATTGTACAACACAAAACGAACGTCACACTCAATACATTTCCCACAACATAGAACGTGGAATGAACCTTACGGAATTCTTCTTTACGAACGCATATGCTGTAATCAAGGTTTCCACCTGGTTTGGCTTTCCCGAACATGCGAGAATACAAAAAATGGTTCAATTTAAAAAATACAATATTATGCAAAATATAAAATGCGCAACCATAACGATACTATAAATATCTCATCTAATTGTTAAGCACAAATAGCCTCTGTATCCAAAATGTTTGTATTGACGGTCAACTCTTGTCTTTATACCGATTATCATTTTAGGAGCAAACAAAAACTCAGTTGTGTTTGATATAAATCATGATTCGAAAAATATTGAATTTAGATATCATTAGGTAAAGAAACTCATGATAATAACCTCAAAAGATTACTTTAAAGAAAACGTTTCTGACAATAAAAATAGAGAGAGCATGGACAATACTATTAACAAGAAACTATATTCTCATTCGTTTATTGTAGGAAGTAAACCATCGAGTTCAATCGACGATATTAATTATACGCATTTAATAGTAATATTTGCATTATTCCATATTTCATAAAAGTCTTTTATGTTGTTCTTTCATTCGTGATTTAAATGTAGTATAATGACCTTTTTATCTATGGTAATAACTGTGAACGTGTATGATCTCTGTCTCATTGAATGTCAGGAATTCTCTGATAAATTATAAAGTGCAACTGTCCATGTATTCAGACATTTTCATTTAGATAAGCATGTACCACGAAATCTGCTGGGGTTTTTTTTAGTGCTTTAACTCCTTTCTCGAAATTGGACAACTACCAGTTTCATTTGTATTTGGGTCAAAAGCATGCTGAGATTATGATCATTTAGTTAGTTATGTGCTGTTAATTGAAAAATGAGATTTAAAAAACTATTTCTTCCTTATGAATCTATTCATTTCTATGAAATCAGTGTCTGTTTAATATACTTAACATTAGTCTTAATGTTGCAAGCATATGACGTATTTATATTTGATTTTAACACAGCAGGAGGAAGCAAAAATATGTTTGATGATTAATCCATACTAGGGTGTTGAGTGCTCTTTTGATGACACTGGCGATACTCGTATTTGAAGGATAAATTACTATTCGCATTACAAAAGAAAGAAAGAAAGAAAGAAAGAAAGAAAGAAAGAAAGAAAGAAAGAATGAATGAAAGAAAAAGAAAAGAAAGAAAGCAAGAATAGACATTTGTATTGCTAACGATCATCAATGCTATTTAAAGAAAAGCATTTATTGGAGATAAAAGTGCAAAATGAAACGACAAGCTATATAAGTATGTATTCCGATTCACGTAACTAATTGAAAATATTGCCATGAAACATTTAAAGCAATTATTAGTTTCCAAGTCACGTTAGAAAAACGTTGCAATTAGGATCCTTCATATAGACTTATATATGTGTGACTAGTTGTATATCACATCTTAATTATCTGAACAATAACATTACCTTTTTCCAGGTATTCTGCAGATGCTAATGAGGTAAAAAAAAAATCAAGCCTTTAAATGTGTGCTTTTCTTCCAAATCATTTAATAATATGAGACATGTTTATTGTACCTAATTCGTATTTTGTCCTTGTTCCTTACTTACCCTGCAGGTATATCATAAGAAATCCCGTCATCAACCGTGCTTAATCGGAAGAAATAACAGTGTTATGATAATTTCACTCCGTCTGATCTACCGATCGTATAATATATATATATATATATATATATATATATATATATATATATATATATATATATATATATATATATATATATATATATATATATATATATATATATATATATATATATAAGAGAGAGAGAGAGGGGAGATAGGGAGAAAGAAAGAAAGAGAGAGGATATTCCCATAGATGAATATAAAAATACATTTAGATTATATACAAATCATCCTCACACATTATTTAATATAGAACGATAAACATGTTACAGCTAAATGGGGACAACTATTATCGTCAAGTATAGTGTTTATTTCTTCGGAATGATAAAGAGCATATCACAAACGTATGAGAGTAAGGTAAAATACAAAATTCATTTTTATCCGTTAATTTTAAAGTATACATGCTAATAAAGAAATTGGATTTTGGTTTAAATTTTATTGAACAATCATGTTTTTTTTGTTTTGAAGCTATATAAATTACGTATGTATAATCGCATGATTTATATGACACGCAGACGGGAATTTGTTCACACCCCAAAAATTAAGTATGCAATTAATCTCCGGTTCACTGAGACTATTTGTATTCGAAGATCTAACTGACATTAAAAAACCGTACATTTATTCACCTCACAGGCGAAACATTACAGTCACTCAATTTATTGATAGTTTCACGGTTTTATGGGATAAACTTCCATATCGGACGTATTGTCATAACAAAAAAATAGTCTTCATTTTGAAAAATTCTTCATACATGTTTCCTATCAATCGTACATTCTGGGACTATTGCAAAATAAAGCAGATTGTTTCAACATTTAAATGATAATTACACTTTCCATACTTTGAAGGAAATGCAGCTTAAATTTAACATGAGGAACGGAATTCAACGGCTCCAAGTCTTAAGTCACCATTTATCATTTACTTCGGACATCTGATCAGATTTAATAATCTGTGACGTAGTTTATCAATGTATAAAGCTTCACATTCGCACAAATTAAATGAACAAGTTTCATAACTTAATGGTTGTAAATATTTATAAAAAGGGTTATATTGCCTGCACCTCCAACAACAACACTATAGGGACATGAGGATGGTTTCAGTAGGCTCTGCATAAGTAATATGGTACTTCTTATGAGTACGGATCTAGTTGAATTACATGACAGTTTAGCATGCCAAATTCATGTACTGACACCTGTATTTCTTTTAACATACGGACACATCATATTTTCAATTAGACAATAATCGAATCTATTTCCTTGAAACAATCCCTACGTCACCATAATTTATGCTAAGCCATGTCTTCTGGGATTTTTTGTATAAATAGCAATTTAGCGTGAACTCACAGCTATTCAAGCTCAATTTGTACAAATAAACAGAGCAAAGATGTCAAAGGCATCCATCTTTACCTTTTTCCTCGTTTGCAGTCTGATGGTCATCCACTTCTCTGCAGCTCAAGGTAATTATGATTTTAGTGATACGACTGTTACATGCTTTCGTAGTCATCTTTGTCATTACCATATTTGTGATCTTCGTTCATTCAATTATCTTTACTTTTATTCCTAGTGTGAACAATATCGTCGACCTTAGTACAAGACACAATATACCTATCATTATTTTAACAATGATTGATATAGTCAGTTTCTTCGTTGTCTGAAACATCATCATGATCATCTTTACTTTGATTATAATGGACATGATGATCAACATTGTTCTTCTAATCGGAATTGTCGAAAAGTATTATCACCTCAGTTTATATTGTAGTTTCGAGTGGTGAATACAGAAACCAATGTGAGAGTTCAAATGTTTCAGACTTAATATACGGAAGCAGATAAGTCGGAAACAATGCAATAAAGACGGATATTCGAACATAATCGAATGTAACAACAAGAGTCGATTTATCTTTTTTCTTTAAGTATTGATGTTGTATCTCCTATTCTTCTTCTACCTGTTTTTCTTTTGCTTCGTTATCTTCTTTTCTTCTGCTTCGTTTTCTTCTTATTCATATTTTTAATCTTAATGTTTTATCGTCATCGTCTTATTCTTTTATTGCTTCTATTGTTATTATTATTCTCATTATTTTTCTGCTGATTATTACTAATACTTCTACTACACTACTACTACTACTGCTACTACTACTAATATTATTATTATCATCATCATCATCATTATTATTATTATTATTATTATTATTATTATTAGGCCTGTTCCCTGATTTCTGTCAATGCCGGCAGTACTGTCTAAATAGAGAGAGGGAGGATGGACCATGCGGAATTTATGACCCTTATGGAAGCAATTCCAGATCTGTTAGATGCTGTCCTATATTTGTCTCTCCTATATATTACTGAAACTAGCATCTCTATGGTAAATAATCTCGCTTTCACTATTCTACCTCAAATACCGTTTGTTACCGGATATCCTTCTCAATAATGGCATGAGCTGTTCTTTAAAAATAAACAAAAAGCCATGAGTAACTGCTTAAGCATCCAAATCGCGATGTTACCCTTTTAATCTCCATGTTCTGCCTATATCGGGCCTTCTCCGTTTTTTTATTACGCATCATCTCTCTTCTACAAAGTTCTTTTTATTATAGTCTTCAACATATAAATTCATTCGTTCGAGTTACTAGTTGGAAGTGTCAATAGTTGCAAATTAGTATCCCGTTAGTCAAATTCTCGAAATGTATAAAATATTTTGTTCACTCCGAGTCTGGTGAACTTATGATTCCTCTCTTGAAATTGATACTGAGTACCATACCTATCCTGAAAGTTAACCCTCTCCCAGTGTAAACATCTTTAAAGGATCTATACGGTTAACTAATAATCAGTTGTAATTACTTTGACAATAAAAAAGTTAATTGTAATTAATTGTGGCATATTTTATGTCATTATATCTCCCCCATTTGGCATGATAGTATGAAGAACGAATTATATGCATTCATTTAAATTTGAGATGATACCTTGGACGCTTCAGTTCTATGGACAATAAGAGGTATTGATAGCTGTTTGTCCAGAACCAGTATGATAGGTAATATTTTAAGACAGGCCGTTTTCTTTGGTGGGATGGGGGTGTAAATAGATTAAAGATAACCTAATACCTCCTACTGAAATTATCATTTATCTCATTTTGTTCACCTGTTAAGATCTTCGGTATGGGAAACTCACATATTTTTCTCGCCTCTTTGTGTCGCAGTTTAGCTCCATTTGTTGGTTAACCTCGTTATATGCTGGTAATCAGCCCAAGAATATAATACCACGATAGTTCCAATATACCTGAGTTTTGATTCACCATGACAAATATTCCTTGATCTAAATGCCAATGAGACAAATCGTATAATTGGTGATTTATGCCTGAACCTTTTAAGGCTGACTGGCTTAAAGTATGGAGGAGTAATATTGTGAACCATATTTCCTTCACGTTTATGCATGCTTATCATCAGTATATGGTTACGAATACAGGATGCAGTTAAGTTAAAATGAAATTATCCTTTTGTTCTTTCAGATACGACAGTGACAAAACCGTTGATGTAAATGTGACATGTGAAAATAAAGCGCTTTGTAAAATAAACCGAATCTGTCATTTTGTTTTCCTTAAAGGGTTCCAAACTATATATGATAATACTATCGTATACCATTATTCCAGTTCTACCAACCATTTTCATTCTACTTTGAAGATGAAATTGATATTGTGTAAATTTTGTATTTTGGATGCTTTCCAATATGGAATGTTTCTTCTGTCTGTCTTCATTGCTGCAGCTGGGAACGCAAAAAAGAGGTGCATGTTTGAAACGTTTTGTTCTTCGCTTCCTCTGTTTCATTAACCTAACCAGCAAGGCATCATTTTAAGCGTCCAATTAAATAAGATCAAAGTGTCCTCCTAACGTAGTGGAATTTCTTACTATGCCTTGAATCTTGGCTTGTCCTTCTGCGTCTTTCCTCTTGTGAATGGATTGTTTTATCTTTTAATACAAGATTTAATATCTCTCTCTGTCTCTCTCTCTCTCGTTTAGTGTCACTTTGCACACCAGCTTCATCAGAGCACACTTCGTCAAACACACTCTCCTAAACATTTTTCTTAACAAACTCTAATGTTTCGAGGGTAGATTCAGAATATGCCCTTAAACAGCCCAACGTTAGTTACACAGTACTACTCCATTATCCGCAGCGGCAGAAGCGGCCATTTGCATCCAACAACACTTGATTTCTAAAATTTACAAACTTCTGTGAACATTTTCTAATAATTTAAAATGGGTAGCAATAATCCATTCCCGATGTACTATTTGTGTACTCTAGCCGAAAACCCTAACTTATAGAACTAGTTCCAGGTTCGGTCTGCCATACAGAAAGTTAAGCTGTCCCGTACGGAATCAGAAACTGAACGTTTATGAGGGACATCACATCAGCGATGTAAGATTAAATGGTATGTAATAATTAACAAAACAAGAATGCGGTTTGGTATATTTTACACATTTTCAACATTTTAGCTGTACTCCATGAATGAGTTCCAAAATGAATAGGGAATTATAAGCCTTCGAGTCACTATATATATATATATATATATATATATATATATATATATATATATATATATATATATATATATATATATATATATATATATATATATATATATATATATATATACATATATATCAGTCGGTAGTTCTTTTCGCTTCCAAATGTGATATGTGTTTTCCGGTTTCTTTTCCACAGTCTGCATCAGATACCAAGTTATAACCGTTTAACATGTCTCCTTTAATCACATGATTAATGGTACTTTCGTGTACCGACAGTGAAGTGTAGACATCACGAGATTTGTCAATAATGACATATGGTAATAGGAAAGTCTAATGTTCTTTTGGCCACTGCAAATCTCTACCATTATTCTCAAAATAATGAAAATATAGATCTACTTTTTTCATTTAAAGGGGCAGTAACCAAATATTTCCTGCAAACGCCAAACTAGAACTTGTTTCTAAAGAGGGAGTGCTCTCAGCTAGTCATTTCTAATTCTTTGAATCTAACGCTTTTTATTTCTCTCTCTCTCTCTCTCTCTCTCTCTCTCTCTCTCTCTCTCTCTCTCTACACCTCCTTTTCCTCTATCTGATTTGTATTTAATTTAATTTTCCTACTTTCTCTTTTGCGTTTGAATTTGCCTATCTTCTCTTTGCAATGTTGTGACATTTAATAACTTTCAAACTTGTGTCTGAACTCTTTTATTTCTTACTTCGTCTTTTACGGAATATGCTTTACGTCCGGAATAGAATAATGCTTGCATAAACCGATCAATCCCTCCTGTTTTAAAGACTCACACCCTTCCTAGGTAGAATTTGAAACAAAGTTATCCACTTTGGATGACATTAGGAAAGGTTATTGGTTTCACTCTAGATTGTCAAAATATTTGAAATTACAGTGCCGAGGATTATAACCATTACGAAAATGAATTTACAGTTCAAACATAAATTGAAATAACTTTCAAAAAGGTTTTCGTCCATTTGGAATCCCGTATGTGTCCCAAATTTGACTGAAGTTCTGTAAAATTAAAATAATTTAATTCTTCAATTTATAAAATGAAGTTATAGAAACAACGTATCATTTAAATCCAAAATTATCTTAAGGTTCGATCACAAGTCCAAAAATTTAGATTGTTCAAAAAGAAATGCCGCTGCTGAAGGTGCTGATTTACCAAGATCCTTGAATGCGTTGAAGTACCAGTAGTCATGAATGTATCACAATGGCATTGTGAAGGCTGTCTTGCAATGTCCTGTCCATTAACATCTTTTTCACCATTTTCACGTGGAGCTTTCCTTGTACTTGAACTTCTTCATAAGGAACATTTGAAATGCAATTGTTAAAGAGTTGACATGGTACACAATGAATCATCGACTCTCAAGTCATATTAAAAAGTCAAAAGAAAACCAGGAACATGGTATGAAAACTCAGTTGTGTTATCTAGAATTAGCAACATAAAACGAACGTCAACGTCAAATATATTTTCCACAACATAGAATGTATAATTAGCTATATATTCCCTTTCCTTCGCCATCATTC
Source organism: Sinohyriopsis cumingii (assembly GCA_028554795.2). Lineage (NCBI taxonomy): Eukaryota > Metazoa > Mollusca > Bivalvia > Unionida > Unionidae > Sinohyriopsis > Sinohyriopsis cumingii. The sequence goes on along the minus strand of CM068827.1, from coordinate 74,634,506 downwards.
TTCAAAGCGTCGGGTGTTATCATAGTTTCCACGTGGCTTAACCTCCAAGAACATATGTAATTTTTCTTTATAATGGCCCTATTAAAAATAATTCACTTAACAAAAACTTAATGATTACGCTTAATTAAAACTGAACAAGGATGATGATGCCGTACATATATCATCCATTGCATTCTCTATCCGTCCATTACAATATATATATATATATATATATATATATATATATATATATATATATATATATATATATATATATATATTCTAATAATCATTACATAGTAAACATTGCTCCAGCATGATCACTGAAAGCATCAAAGAGGCAAAGAGACAGACAGATTGGCAGGCTAGGCATAATCAATGTGATCCATAACTTGTGATAAGACAATGTCATCATTGTCCTTTTATTGTCTCGTTCCTTCAGAACCTGTTAAAGCTTGTGAAAGATATTCCCCTATGCGACATATAGAGATCCAATTTTTTATTTAATAAGTGTGGGAATAATGCTATCTCAACTCGAACGGCATATCAAACCCACGCATTACAACGGAAACAACTGCGGATATAATAATATAAAAAAAAAACTAACAATTAGAGACAAAATCGATAGGAGACTGCTAAAATGGGATGCCAAAAGGGGAATATTGTTTTGTGTTAAGAAGGAGCTGACGGATTGTACAAATAGCGTTTGAGCTTTTCAGATTTAGGCAACAGTTAAACAGCAGATTCCCACATGATCTGTCAAGATGATTATGAAATCTACAGACCTTCGGCTCAATAATTGCTGGTTACAGCCTCTAAACTCCACCAATAAGGTCCTACCAAATTCAAACCCACCTTAATCGCTCATCTAACTAATACTTCGGAGTCGAGATAGATCAACGGAGAGATCGTTGGTCTCGTAATGACAGTGGTCGGGAGTTCAATACCCGACCACGCCAGCACAGGCCGAATGATTCAGTATATCTTTTTGAATGGCGTGTGGCTCAAATCTTCACTGTATTGGTATATCAAAAAATGTGCTCAAAGTGACTTTAAAATCAACAAAAGCAAAACACCAACTCAGACGTAGTATATGATTGTAGATATACACGGTTGTGCATGCCAATATGTGAATAACTGGGTTCCAGGGCACTAGTCCTGAGGACCGATATGAAATGTCAAACCTCACTCGTTACTGCTCTTTTTGATATTATTAGATCTCCTCGCTCTATCATAAAAGATGTACCTTTATTTTCAAGTCAACAGTTTTCTTTAATTGTTAAAGAATTACAGGTGTCTCCAGTTCCAAATAGGTATATGTAAATGTGTCAGCCTTACGGCAAGCGGGTTCTTCCATATACGATATTCGTTTCATTTTTACTGCTATTAACGTACCTGAGAATTTAATTTAATTTACGTAATTCTACAGACCCTTGCATAATGCGTTAAGCAGTCGTGTACATTTCATGAAATATAGTACAAACGTTGTTTTTGCAGAGCTTTATTGGAACCCCAAATTTCGTTCCATGCTTTGAGAGCATACTCCTTTAGCACACAACACGACTTCTGAACATTTTAGATTGTGAAGCACCTAATGTACAAAACACATAGCTTCACAATCATAAAATCACAGAATTGTTTCAACTTATGACATCCTTACAAGATTATCTAGTGCCCAAGATGCATTATACGGTAGTATTATTTTAAACTGTCAATCTTATTTACAAACATTTTAATTTCAGGTGTGAAACTTTGCATTCAGATCTATTGCTTTGTTCTCTAGTATTTGAAAGAACAAAACTTCTGACATCCGTTTAAATGGATCTAGTCGCCAGATTTGGATTTGTCTCTTAGATAAAAGCTACATTAGTGTTATTTTATATTCTCTCTGAATTCTTTAGAACCAACAACATAAAACAAAATGACTATATTTTGCGATTTTTTTACAAATGTAACCCTTTTGTAACTGTCTCATTTTTAAAGAAGAAAAGTACAATTTTACCTGAATCATAAAGTTCAAAAGACACCGAACAGTGTACAAAAGATGAATAAGCAAAGAAATTGTTTTTTTCACATTGGCTACAAAGGTAAGAGATCTATACATGGCATCAAAAAAGCTGAATATCATTGCAATGTTGTGACTAGTCATCATCGTCAAAATTGTGTCTGGTCTGGATTTCATGAAACATTTCGTTTGAATGCATCAACAACTGCGTTATCTTTGATTGATATCTGTTTCATTAAAGTTTGAACACAGACTGCAACTTATTGGATACATCCGATTTAGTGTTGGAAACTTATCAGGACACAATCTCTTGTGCCCAGATGGAGGGGTTGTAAAATTGGAAACATGGATTGCATTATATACCGTTGCTCATCTGATACATATCGGATCCCAGCATCTTCAGTTTTGGTAGTTGTTGTGTCATTTTAAACGGTGTTGAGGGCTAAGTACTACTGAAGCAACCATTCGAAGAGATCTTAGGTGGAATTCCACCTCGTCGGACAATCAATTATAAGATCGTTTGTGAGCAGGTTTCTATGGCAGTGAGCTGATTAGAGGCCAGGACTGTTCGACGGAAATATGCAAATGTACGTTTTGCTGCTGCAGTGGTGCGAACTGAAGCTGGGAAAGCATTAAAGGCACCGTGGATCTATAAATGAAGCGTGTGACCAAAAATCTAATCTAGTGGTCATTCAGGTTTTCTACACAGACTACCATAGTTGAAGCTTTGCATTTACTGGTTCCCTATCTTGAAAGTGCTTTATTCCAAATTCTGCAAAAAGCTTCGCAATATCCGTCGAGATAATACTACAAGTGTGTCAATCATCAAGCACTCGTATTGGAAACACAATATTCCGTGCATTCCAGGATTCGTCTATATAGTGCAACGTCAGCGTCAGGAAGCCTTACGTGGCATCAGTTGTCTACGTATCGGTTGTAAATATTATGATTTGGTTTTGGATGTCTTTCATGACGACTCTATGATCTTAAACTTAACAATAGAAGAAGAAAAATTAGCAAGTTATGTAAAACTTAGTAAATAACTTAATTATCTAAATCGTGAAATAAAATTTGCACATGAACTTACGTATTATGAATTATATCCAAAACAAGTGTAGAATCATTTAGTACTTGCAATGAATTATAAGTCTGATTATGCTGATAAACCAATATCCTTGAATGTGCTGAAGTGCAAACAGTCCTGAATGAATCAAAATTGCCTTGTGAAGAACGTCTTGGAATGAATTCACAATAATCACAAAAGTTTGCTATAGTCCGGACACTCATATAAGCTCTTAGTGATTTTAGTAAATAATTTAAATAAATGTTTTCTCTGACATTGAATCTAGACACAACATTAAATACATCTTGTGTTGATATTGAAACAAGAACAAATAATAGGAAATATCAATAAGGACAATTGTTCAATTCTCTCTTTATATACGTTTCCGCGAATCTATTACGATTCTATGTCGAAATGTGCATATAACTTATTTCACAATGCCTAACTTATGTTGAAATAAAGCAGAACTTAACCGTCTACTCCGAAAATTATCCCAAATGTAAGCAGGTTCATTATCAATACTGAGTTCAAAACTAGTAAGCACCTTTTATAGTTTTATCTAAAAATATAATCATAGATCACACGTCAAACACGCAATACAGATATACATAACAACTCCCCTCAGAAAGAAAAAGATATATTTATACAACATTGTCCTTGTACATATTAGCCAAACATACATATGATACTATAATAATAAAAATACATAGGAAGATGTTGCATGAATGACGCAAACATATGTACAAATTAAATCAATAAAACATTTATGTATATGTGAAAGTGCATCTGCGATTAGACACATTAACAGTTTAATAATGAATACGGTTATTGCTGAAAGAGTAACAAAATCAATTACACCTTTATTCAAAATCCCTTTTGACTCAGCTGCACCACGAAAGTATCTAAGTCATGAAAGCGCCTAGTTCAATATTATCCAAATCAAGATTAGTTTAAACACAAAAGAAGTTTAAAATTAACTATTTTTACTTAACGTAACATTTCCCCCTGTATACCGCCCTTACTTTTGCAAGAAGGACAAAGTAAGGAATGATCAATAAGATATTAAGATAACATGGACCAGGATCTACAATTAGTCAACGAATAATTTCACACATATAACTATTTCTTCCTTATGAATCTATTCATTTCCATGAAATCAATGTCTGTTTAATTTATCTAATATCGGTCTTAATGTTTGCAAGCATATGATGTATTTATATTTGATTATGACACAGCAGGAGTAAGCTAACGAAAGTTTGGTGATTGGTGCATACTGGGGTGTTGAGTGCCCATGACACTTTCTATACTCGTATCTAAAGGATAAATTACTTCTAGCACTAATTATTTGATAAAGAAAGAAAGAAAAAAAAGAAAGAAAGAAAGAAAGAAAGAAAGAAAGAAAGAAAGAAAGAAGAAAGAAAGAAAGAAAAAAGAAAGAAAGAAAGAAGGAAAGAAAAAATGAATGAATGAATGAATGAAAGTTAAAGAAAGAAAGAGAGAAAGAAAATAGATAGTTGCATTGCTAACGATTATCAATGATGTTTAAACAAAATGAAAGAAAGAAAAAAAGAAAGAAAGAAAGAAAGATAGAAAGAAAGAAGAAAGAAAGAATATATATTTGTATTGCTATCAATCATCAATGCTGCTTCAAGAAAAGAAAAAAGATAGAACGGAAGAAAGAAAGAAGAAAGAAAATAGAGAATAAGAAATAAATAATAGATTTTTGTATTGCTAACGATCATCAGTGCTGTTTAAAGAAAAGATAAACGAAAGAAAGAAAGAAAAAGAAAAGAGAGAGATAAAGAAAGAAAGAAAAAAGAAAGAATGAAAGAAAGAGAGAAAGAAAGAAAGAAAGAAAGAAGCAAAGAAAGAAAGAATAAAAGAAAAAGAAAGTAAAGACAGAAGGAAAGAAAGAAAGAACGAGAAAAGAAAGAAAGAAAGAAAGACAAAAATAATGAACGAGAGAAAGAAGAAAGAGAGAACGAAACAAAGAAACAAAGAAAGAATATATATTTTTATTACTAACGATCGTCAATGATGTTTAAAGAAAAGAAAGAAAGAAAATATATATTTGTATTGCTAACGATCGTCAATGCTGTCTTAAGAAAAGAAAGAAAGAAAGAAATAAGAAAGACAGAAAGAATAGTAATCTGCCTTGCTAATAATCATTAATGCTGTTCCAAGAAAAGGAAAAAGATAGAAAGAAAGAAAAGAAAGGGAGAGAGCAAGAGAGAGAGAGAGAGAAAAAAAGAAAGAAAGAAAGAAAGAATGAAAGAGAAAGAGAAAGAGAGAGAGAGAGGAAGAAAGAAAGAAGAAAGAAAGAAAGAAAGATAGAAAGAAAGAAAGAAAGATAGAAAGAAAGAAACAAAGAAAATTATATATTTGTATTGCTAATGATCATCAATGCTGTTTAAAGAAAAGAAAAGAAAGAAAGAGAGAAAGAAATAAATAAAGAAAGAATGAATGAATGAGAGAAAAAATGAAAGACAGAAAGAGAGAAAGAAAGTACAAAAGAAAGGAAGAACGAATAAATATTGGTATTGCTAACGACCATCGATGCTGTTTAAAGAAAAGCATTTATTGGATATGAAAGTACAAAATTAAAAGAGTTTTTAAATAAGTATTCCAGTTTACGTAACTACTCGTTCATTGTGCCACGAATCATTTGAAGCAGTTATTAGTTTCCAAGTAACGTTAGGAACACTTTGTAAATGGGATCCTGCATCTAGATTTATGTATGCCTGGCTAGCTGTATATCACATCTTAACAATATGAACAATAACATTACCTTTTTTTCCAGGTATTCTGCACATGGTAATTAGGTAAATAAATCAAGGCTTTAAATGTGTGCTGTCCTTCCACATCCTTTACTAAAGTGGGACATCTTTATTGTCTCTAATTCGTATTTTTTTATCTTGTTAATTAGTAACCCTGCAGGTATAGGTTAATAAATCTCATCAGCTGTGGTTATTAGTAGAAATAGCAGTGCTATGAAAATTTCACAATGTTTGATCTACCGTTCGTTTATTGATGCGATATATATTAAAGACAGAGAGAGAATATTCCCATAGATGAAGATACAAATACATTTAGATTATATATAAATAAACCGCATAGCATTTAATATAGAACGATTCACATATTGCCGGTAAATGGAGACAACCATTATCGTCAAGTACATTTGTGGATTTATTTCTCCGCAATAAAAAAAGAGCATATCTCAAACGTATGAGAGTAATGTAAACTATAACATGTATTATTCATCATCTTTCTTTAATTTCAAAGTATACATACTAGTTAAAGAAATTTGAATTGTGATTTTAGTTTTACTTAACAATCATTTTCTTGCTTTGAAGATATATAAATTACGTATGTAGAAATGCATTGATTTATATGACACGCAGACAGGAATTTGTTCACACCCCATAAATTACGTATGTAGAAATGCATGAATTATATGACACGCAGACAGGAATTTGTTCACACCCCAAAAATTATGTATGTAATTAATCTCTGGTTTACTGTATATACAAATCTATTTTTTAAACTGGGACAATTTGTATTCTAAGATCTAACTGACATTTCAAAACCATAGATGTATTCACATCTCAGGAGAAACATTACAGTCACTCAATTTGTTGATTGTTTCACGGTTTTATGGGATAAACCTTCATATCGGACGTATTGGCATAACAAAAAGTAGTCTTTATTTTGAACAATAATTTTCCTATTAATCTTACATTTTGGGCATATTATAAAATCATTCAGATGGTTTCAACATTTAAATGAACATTACACTTTCCATATTTTGAAGGGGATGCCGATCAAATTTAATATGATGAATGGAATTCAACGGTTACGATTCTAAGTTACCAAGTATCATTTACTTCAGAAATCTGATCAAATTTAACAATCTGTTATATAGTTTATCACATTATAAACCTTCACATTCCTCACATCTTAAATGAACAAGTTTCATAACTTAATGATTATAAATATTTATATAGAGAATTATATTGCCTGCACTTCGGAAAAGAACACTAAAAGGGCCTGACGACGGCTTCAGTACGTACTACATAAGTAATGATGCCTTTGTTATGGTACCGGATCTAGTTGAATTACATGACAGTCCAACATGCCACATTGATGTACTGACACGTTCATTTTTATAAAAAAATACGGACACATAATATTTTCAAGTAGTCAATACTCAAAGCCATTTCCTTGAAACAATCCCTACCTCGCCATAATATATGCTAAGCCATGTCGTTCCGGGATTTCTTGTATAAATAGCAATTTAGCGTGTACTAACAACTATTCAAGCTCAATTGTTACAATTAAAACAAAGCAAAGATGTCAAAGGCATCCATCTTTATCTTTTTCCTCGTTTGCAGTCTGATGGTCATCCACTTCTCTGCAGCTCAAGGTAATTATGATCTTAGTGATACGAATGTTACATGATTTCTTTTACATTACCATATTTGCGATCTTCCCTCATTCATTTATCTTTACTTTTATTCCTAGTGTGAACAATATCGTCGACCTGACTACGAGACAAAATATACCTATCATTCTTTTACAAATGATTGATATAATCAGTTTCTTCGTTGTCCGAAACGTCGTCATGATCGTCTTTATTTTGAATATGATGTACATGATAATCAACATTCTTCTTCTAATCAGAATTGTCGAAAGAACTATCACCTCAATTTATATTGAAATTTCGAATAGAGAAACGAATGTGAGAATTCAAATGTTTCAAGCTTAATATATCGAGGCAGATAAGTCGGAAACAACGCAATAACGAGGGAAATTCGAACATAATCGAATGTAACAACAAGAGTAGATTTATCTTTTTCTTTAAGTATTGATGTTGTACCTCTTATTCTTCTTCTACCTTTTTTCTTCTGTTTCTTTATCTTCTTTTCTTCTGTTTCGTTTTCTTCTTATTCATATTTTAGTCTTAATGTTTTATCTTCATCGTCTTATTCTTCAATTCTTTCTATTGTTATTATTATTCTCATTATTTTTCTGCTGACTACTACTACTACTACTACTACTAATAATAATAATAATAATAATATTATTATTATTATTATTATTATTATTATTATTAGGCTTGTTCCCTGATGACTGTCCATGCCGGCGGTACTGTCTACATGGAGAGAGGCAAGATGGACCATGCAGAATTTACGACCCTTATGGAAGCAATTCCAGATCTGTTAGATGCTGTCCTATATATTACTAAACCCATAAACTCTACGGTAAACAATCTGTCATTTACTTTCTACCTTAATGTCGTATTTTACCTAGCATGCTTCTCAATAATGGTATGAATTGTCGTTTGAAATAAATTTTAAAAAATGTCAAGAGGAACTTCTTAAGGCATCCAAAGCGTGACATTACCCCTTTATTTTCATTGTTGTGCCTATATCTTGCCTTTTCCGTTTTTGTTCGCATCAACTCTGTTCTACAAACTTCTTTTTATTATAGTCCTCACCATTCAAATTTATTTGTTCGAGTTACTTGTAGGAAGTGCCATATCAGTAATCCGTTAGTTAAAATCTGGAAATTTATAAAATATCTGGTGCACTCCGGGTCTGGTGAAAGTATGTGAGTATCATACCTCTCCTGAAAATTTACCCTCTCCCGGTGTAAACATCTTTAAAGGATCTCTACAGTTAACGTTAACTAATAATCAGTTGTAATTACTTTGACAATGAAGAAGTTCATTGTAATTAATTGTAGCATATTTGATGTCATTATATCTTCCCCATTATGCATGATAATATATAGAAAGAATTATATACATTCATTTGACTTTGAGAATTAACATTGGACGCTTCAGGTGCTGGACAGTAAGATGTTCATGTCTTGTGGCTCCTCCAAGCTCCAATATAAAACATAATATTTTAAGTAAGGCCATTTTCTTTAGCGGCGAGTGTAAATAGATAAAAGATAATCTAATATCTCATTTTGATCACATTTTAAGATCTTAGGTATGGCAAACACACATATTTATCTTGCCTCTTTGTATCTCAGTTTAGGTCCATTTGTTGGTCAAACTGATCATTTGATGGTCAAACTGACTATTTGTTGGTCAAAGTGATTATATACGGGTAATCAGTCCAAGAATATGATATCACGAGTGTTCCAATATATCTGGCTTATGTTTCATCATAGCAAATTGGCAGTGATATAAATGCCAATGAGTCAAATCTTATAATTGGCAATGTAAGCCGGAACCCTTTAAGGCAGCAAGATTTCAACACCAAGCATGGTTTTGCGTGCCATAATCTGTGTAAAGTAATGTTTAAGAACATAAAATATTTAGATTTTGGTTGTAAACTCGGTGACCTCAATAATTATGTAGTTGTAGTCAAAAATTGCATATCAAGAAACATGAAGAAACGAAACGAAATAACACTTATATGAAGAAGTTGAAGGGATATAGCAAATAGAATACACGAACATTTATTTTGTTTCGGTCTTAGCAGCATAATACTTTGCAAAGCTAGAACACGTATAAAAAGATAGATCAATGGTTTCAAGCGGATTAAGACGTCAGTCTATCACCACCACTGCTACGAACCCGCTAAAGCAATCCATCTTTCATTGCCACCATTTTGTAACTTTTACTTGGTTTAATGAGTATCTCTTTCATTAGCCATTTTTTTAAATATAGCTAAAGGTATTCTAATTGTGCAGCAAACATGCAGAGCAACCAAGCCATGTTGGATGACAGATTGCCATAATATGTATGCAAATTTGGCATACTCATACTCATTAAATTGGCATACGATACAAATGCCTCTGATTGGATTAAATAATATAGTTCTACATTATCATTCTAGTCCCATAACAACATTATGGACAACTTGTGCCATATTATCTTAATATCTTATATTATGTTTCATAGAAGTATAAGAGGTATATAGGGCAAAATGAAATGTGAAGATAAAATATTTCTATTTTAAACTATATTTGCCGATAAGCCACTCTTCGTTTTGGAACAGTACAAATAAGCTTTTGTCACCCTCATAATTTCATGGTGGAGCATGTTCAAAACGATTTACATAAAAAAGTGATTTTCATTTTTAACCCTTTCTACAGTAATCTGAATAATTACTAAACCCCCTTCTGTATGCATGCTAAAGACATGGTCTGTCGGTCCATCTGATGTGTCTTTATTTTAATTATATAAGTTGCAAATACAGTGTGTGTATTCGTTTTTCAGGTGAAAATTTAAAGTATCAAGGTGTTACAATGTGAGGCACATTTTCTTCATGTTTCTGCATGCTCATCCTTAGTATATATCTACGAATAAATCATGCGAGTAAGTTAAATTGAAATTGTTCTTTTGTTCTTTCAGATACGACAGTGACAACACAGTTGATGTAAATTTTACTTTTGACATAGAAAAATAAAGCGCTTGTAAAGTAAACTGAATCTGTCTTTTTATTTTCCTTACAAAGTTTCGAAACAGTATATAATAATGCTATCGTATAAACTTACACAAATTATGCCAGCTATTCTCGCTCAACTCTGAAACCGAAATTGATTTGGGTAAGTTTGGTATTTGGGATGATTTCCATTGTGGAATTTTTGTTCTATTTTCATTGCACGTTATAAAAATTGTGTTCTTCGCTTTCTCTGTTTCATTAACGTAACCAGCCAGGCATAAATTTAAGTGTCCGATTATATATAGATGAAAGTGTTCTCCGAACGTGGTGGTATTTCTTACTATGTCTTTAGTCTTGACATGACCTCCTGAATCTTTCTTATTTTGAAAGAATTTTTTAAAACTTTCAACGCAAAATTTCAGTTGCAAAGTACTTGCACCTTTTCTCTCTCTCTCTCTCTCTCTCTCTCTCTCTCTCTCTCTCTCTCTTTTCTGTTTAGTGTCTCTTTGCACACCAGCTTCATCTGAGGACTCATTATCAAAGATCCTTTCCTAAATATTTTTTAAAAAACAGTAAAAGGGTTATATAAATTTTAAAAAATTATGAAACAAAAGGCAAAAGACTATTATGTATACATAAGTTCATAGATTAGTCCTTATACAGTTTCTACTCTGCGCTCTTGGCTTGACTTTTGTATACATTAAATAGAGCATCACCTGTCACTATCCAGCAATAGTCTGTAAGCATTAATGGGCTCCATTTGCCCTAATAGTGTGTCTCCATTGTTGCAATGTCCTGGTGAAATCTCTAACCGTACTCGACGCTAATTGCTGAGGAATTCGGTGCAAAAACAAAAAAGATGAGAGTGCAACAAATGTATCTTTAGTGACATATTGCAACCAAGGCTTTTGTATGCCTTGAGGAGGGTTTCAACAAACTCCTTGTTACTCCATCACACCAGCGATGTTATTGCAGGCTACAAGATCACCTTCTATGAAGAAGAATGGGACACGATCCTTTTGACGGTCACCGAACATGGAAACCCTAACATGATCTGCCAGGAGATTCCACTGCTGTAGTCTGGAGCCCAACAGGTCTGCCTTACTCTTGGATAGCTCCAAATCCCTGACAAGGTCATTACGTTCACCTTGTGTTACGAGGTGTGGTTCAGAGGAGGAAGATGGTAGAAAATATGGGTCTTGTGACATTGATGATTCATGACTAGAAGTTAAATCCTCTTCCTCTTCCTCGTCTTACTCAAGTGAGAAGGATTCTGGTGCACCAGGAACCGGCAGTCCTTCTCCTTGGGGTGCTGAATGTATAGAAGATAATGGCATGTTTGGATAACGCACAGTCCACTTTGTATTCTTTGACATACCTTGCCCAACTAGAGGCACCACGCGGAAGCAACAATTGTTGATATGATCTGTTGGCTATCTACAAATCATTGGCGCTGCAAAAGGCACAGATTTCCTTTAACTGTTCAACAACTGGCGAAGATTTGTTGCACAAGTGTTGCAGCATATCTCCAATTTTTAAGCCAAAACAAAAATTTCTTAGGCTTTCTTAATCATATTTATTTTACTGCGCTTTTCTGATGCGAAAGTCACTTCACCATAAACATAACAGAAGTTATCTGCATTCTTCACACAAGTACGAGGCATCTGTGCTCACTTTGCTAAATAGAAATGTGTCCCTTTGCAACATTAAACACTGACAAATAAGAGAGAACAACACTATGATTTAAAGAACTGATATGGGACAATTTGATCAGAAGAGGGATGTATGCTTAGTTATGATGGCATCTTCCATGACTTCTAGGGAAAACATGATGCAATTCATATCTTGTATGATGCAATACCAGCTTCAGATTGCATCATTCATTGATATGCATACAGAGCAAGCACTGTCCGAACCCAGTCATGAATTTATTAGTAGATCAAATCAAAGATTTATTTTAGTAATTTTTGGTTTAAATCGAGATCCCTTCCCTTTTTAGCTCACTTATCCTCGAAATTCCCAAGTCAAGATTCGTATATACTGAACCAGTATCATATAGTTAAAAACTAGAGCCAATGAACAATTTTTGTTCTCAATGACCCAGAATTAGTAAAGTTTGATTACATAATTTTCGGAAGCATTTTAGCTGCAGACCAGAGTTATTAGTGTAATCTAACAGAATACCTTAACTTGTAAAAATATTTCCAGGCTGGGTGTGTGATACAGAACTTCTAACGATAAAACTTTAAAAGCTTTTGGATGACTTCCGCATACACATTACGAAAATCAACCCATGAGTAGTCGGAGACACACTAGGTCAAATGAATGTTTGCAAGGCCGTGAGTTTCAATAACATGAAATATCATAAACATCATACAATCCTCCTGAATTTGGCTATGCACGTATGCATATTGTAGTGTTAAAAAGCTTACGTCGGTGTGTTTTGTCGACCTCGTGAACATATCGTCGCAGGATTAATTTTGCTGTTCAAGCTTTTAAAGTTTTTTTCAGTATTGATTTGACTGTTAAACCACGTAAAAGTATTGTGCACGTTTGAACACTACCATTTAACAATTGTAAAAGCATATAGAATGTCAAAATCTGCCAGTAAAGAGCATAAAATACGACGCCTAAAATGTGTTCTTGAAAACACGGTTCTGATTCGTAATGTTAAACCGGTTGTAAATGTGTCAAGGATATATTAAAGTGAAGACATGTTGCATAAGAAGATTTCACAGTGGGCATGGAACGAACATTTTGGGAAACTGATCAAACCAATAAAGGAAATTGCGAAACGTGCCGAGAATATTAAAAAGGTCATAATATTAACCCTGTGACAGGTGGCAGCGCTATCAGGAACAGACGAAAAACCGGTTCCAATTCGTAAAATTAGCTAAACGCACCATATATATTAAAGAAACCACCAGATCAATCACGGAAATCATTTAGGTCTTGCCAAGATATATGGAAATTTCATTAAGACTAAGATGGGACCAAATAATACATCGCAGAAATTAGGGAACACATTCGTGTGACCGTAAAAGGCACACAGGAACGGGAAGAAGTCATAAAGGTACTTTTGACTGTTTCAAAATGATCACAAACCGAGTATATGTCAATGATGGGCTCACGACGGGAATTATTTAATTATGAAGGTTGTCGGTGGATTTTTGAAGATCACATATTTGTTATTTATACACAATCAGGATGACATCGTGTTAAAACTACCAGAGGAATCAGTTGACTATACTACAAATAATGTATTGAAAAGGAGGATATTCAGCGAGATTACTTGAGAAAAACAATCCCGTGATCCCGTGTGGTCATCCTATCAACGCATGATTGGTGCATTGTGCAATAAAAGTTGATTAATGTGAACAATTTTAGGAAGAATTTAAGTCATGCTGAGATGGTGAATAAACACGCAAAACAAGTAAGATGTGTTCATGGTCCAAAACGTCACACGTGAAAACGGTTGCAAACAAAAAAATATGCGATGGACTGTGTGATGAACATCAATTTTAATGTTAAGGGCTTGTTTGTAGGGACACCAAACATGATCACGGACTTGTCATCGTGCCCTGCACCAATCTCTAAACAACTTGCAAAACCTTTCGGTGGATCGCTTGAAGAATTTGGGAGTGCGAGTGATTTAATCGATTCAAGGTCGGCTAAAACAACCACAAGAAACAGAAAGAAAGAAAAAAATATTCGAGGTCTACTACTCGGCACAGAAAGACTGAACCAAACGCTATCACATTACATTCAGCAGAAACAATGGCAATATCATTGGTAAAATTATCAACTAAACCACTCAACAGCGTCTCTTCGATTCGCTAATTATGCTCTGATTAAGCATGGAAGTCCAGGTATGAAACCCTTTTTGGGATGTCAGGAAGGAGTTCGAGGCCAACTCCGAGTATGTCAACGCTGTGGAGGACGAAACATCCGAGCGATTAAATATTGCTAGAACTACCCATAAACCCCAAAACCATTCAGAGCTGTTCAACGAGTTTCTGACTAAGATTAAGCATGAAGGAGTGGAAAGTGCATCCGATCTTTTGTCGTTATGTGGCAAACGAGGAAGGAGTGATGCGTAGCGTGCGCACGAAAATCACACACGCGACAAGGTTTAGCACAAGCAGTTATTCCATCGTTTGCTTGTTTGTCCATGGAGTAAGGGCGACGATGTACCGTCATCGTTTCGTGTTTAGGAATGGTTCCAATCGGATACTCCGTCTTTCATCTCGACGGAGATAAATCCGATAATCGGCTGTGTAATTTAGATATAAGACCTGAGATATAGCAAGAAAATATTTCCAAAACCAAGTTTTCACTCATTTGTATTACACGGAGGATCTGTTTAGCAACTTGAGGAGTTCGCAGGTAATGCTGAGTGTGCCACTGTCGTAGAGCTTTTTCTGGTGCGCCGCCGTAAGCATGACAAGATCGTGTCCTATGATCACGACTTGGGAAAGCGTGAGATCCGCGCTTATATGGATGTTGGGATAGAATGCATTGATGAAGACCTCCTCGAGATCTTCCCGATTTTCCACGATGACATAAGTCCGATATTGCGTGTGGTCTGATACGCTCTCAGCTATCTCTACGCTCTCCATGGTTCCATATTAAAATAATTTTAAAATATTTTCAGCGTTTTTCCACTCACACATTGCATGCAGTGTTGTCTAATCAGATGCTCGTCCTAGTAGATCTTGACGATACCATCTCTGGATAAGTATTATCGTTGATCTCAAGTTATGTTCTCTGTGTTTTGGTGAGCACCAGTTCGATGTTCAGAAACACGTGATTCCATATGACCGTGGCAATGGCTTGGAAGTGTGACTCGGGGCGATGCAAGATCACGTCCGTCACAAAGGCCTCTTCTTCACTAAAAATTCGCTTTATATTTCGGGTCATACATCTTTTCGAATCAGAAAAGTGTCGTACACTGATTGCCTACCATGTCCACAATGAGATCGTACATTGTTTTCATTTCGCTGATTAGTAACGCCATGTCAAAAGGAGCTCAGCACAGATAAGAACGAAATGTATCGAGCATTTTCTGATAGGTCATCAAAGCCTGCCTGCTTGGTGCTTTTTTTGGCCTCCAAGTGAAGCTCGAGACGATTCATCAGGGTGTGCATGGCTAGTCCAGCGCCAGACAAAACCAACAAATCCGGACTAACCATCGCTCCCGTGGAAATGACTGAGTTGCTGTCCTGATCAACGGAATCATTGAAATGATTCTTAGGATGCGTTTGCAACGTCGGTACACATGTTTTTAGACGTAGACTCGTCGATGGTAATAGTGGTAATACGATTCTAGTTCACGTCGCTATTCTGCCTGTAAGTTTTCATCGATGTCATTAAAGTCGAGGATCATTCTGAGTCGACTAAGCTCTATAGCAGTTTAAGTTGTGGCAAGTGATCCTTCAAAAATTGGATGTGCACTTTAACTTTATCGATCTCAGGCACCTTTTCAGCAACGAGCCACTGTGGATATATGTTTAAGACTTTTGTGATTTTCGTCAACTGATTTAACCTCATACGATTAGACAGCGTATGGGGAGTAGCTTCAGTTCCACATGGTCAAGATAATGCTGTGATTCTTCATCCACAGGGCGATATTTTTCTACGTTGAGATTTACTTTTCAAAGTCTTTGATCGCTTGAAATATAAAATTTCTATCTCTGTGAACCCACAAACTCAAGTATTTTCTTCAATATCTTTATCTGTCGTCGATCTTACCCAAACGTTCCTGAGAGGCCTTCTGAACATGGGCGAAATATTCAGAACTCTACATTACTGCATTTCCTCTTTCTAAAAATTTTGTAAATATGCATAGGAGTCAGCAGTCACGTCGGGTTCGATCTTCTCATGCACGCTGAACATGATCACATTACAAAGTGCTTTCATAGTTTTGTTATTTTCAAACACTGGTGCCACATCGCTAGCGTCACCACGATCGTCGGGCGCCATCACTTCTATAATCGTATCCACATCCTCGTATTCCAGACCCACTTGCTGAAAAAACTTTCGTTTGCTGATATAATCTTTGGGTTGTTGAAATCCACGAAACCTTTTTCGCGAGACCGCTTTGTCCATGCACTTAAGATCTTTTAATGAGCCTCATCGTCTTCCTTTTTAGGAAATCGTTGTCGTTTTACGATGGTGTCCATGAGGCATGGGTGCATTTCGTGGAGGATGTCGTGCACAAGACCTTCGATGGCTTTTATTAATCGTTCGTACTCTCGATCCTTATAAAAATTTAAAGACCATCCAAAATTGATCAATGGCCACCTTGACGAGATACGTCCGCAAGTGCCTCGTCGACAGATGAGATCGATTCACGTCGTGATCTTTCTATTGCTCGTGAGACTCCTTACCCGAATTTCTCAGCTCGCTTAACCTCACATGCATTCCAGTGGTCTGATTCAGAACATGCTGACCCTGGGTAACATAAGAAGCCCCCTGTCTATACGTATCATCCAACAGCAACTGGTACAACTCCGTCACCATGATCACAATTTCTGCCATACTCTATATGAGATCAAGAGCAAAAATCTGAAAATAAATCTAGCCGGGATTGGCAGGCTCAGAGGTGAGGGCTGTAAACCTAAACCTAGAGTATTTTGTGTACGTGCTTGTGGCCGCAATGACAAATTCGAGCAAGGTAGATCCTATCACAGCTGTATGGTGTATAAGACATCTGAGGTAGTATCATGTTTAGCACCATCAAGCCTCCATGTGAGAATTCTTTCACTGTCACTATTGTTTCCTCTGACCCTAAATTTCCATATTGCCACGGTTTTAGTCAGTTGTATCTGCATCCAAAAATTAGAAGTGACCCCGTTGGTTGCCCACTCGTTTCCAGTGCCAGTGACTGCTGCCAGATGGGTTAAAAGGACCATATAGGCCCTGAAAGAAGCGAAGTATTCAAATGACGCTGAAATGACGATGCCACATCGATTATCCATGTTTCCAGAGAGACTGGGCACGTATTCCACGTTGCTTTTGGCATGACGCGTATTTGCATACATTTTTGTTGCGACTTCATTGTCGGCTGTGGGTGGATAATCCGTGTAAGGGTTCCACCTATTGCTGATAATTTAGTGCTTCCAAACAAGCTGAGCTGGCCATACGAAATCGCTTGAGTCGTATCTGCTATGGCCCAGGTGATAGGATGTCCATACAACTTTTGGTTTTGCATCGTGACTGTTCCGTTGAGAACAATTTGACTATCGTTGACATCCATCAGATCTCAGCAATTGAAATTATTGATGCGAAATCATTCTACAATTTGAACTGTGATGGGCGTGTAATTGTCACTCGCATCTCGATCGACCCAGAGAGAACAACCGAAAGTGCCAAGATGATAGACCATGGATGCCTTCATATTAAGCCCGCTGTATACCCCCACACGTCGTGGTTTCCGAGACGTGAGTGAGGACAGGAGCGTACTTGACTAGCGATGGATAAAGTACCAGTCACTACCATATTGCCACTGATCCTTCCTCCAGTTTAATCGTACTTTCCAGCCAATGAAACCTCATTGTCAGAAGCTCTCACAGGCTAAGAAGATCCACCCGCTGACGTTGTTGTTGTTGTTGTTGTTGTTTTAGGGTTTAACGCCATTTTTCAGCACACGATAGGCTATACATAGCGGCCAGTATTAATGGTGGAGGAAGAACCCAGGAAAACCCCAGAAAGAACCATCGACCCACGAGAAGCTACTGGCAAGCTTTCTCACATACCCACATTAGCCGAATCCGAGACTCGAACCCACGCAGACAGAGGTGAGATGGCAGTGATCCGTAACGGAGAGCGCTTTAGACCACTCGGCCACTCGCCCCCCCCCCCACCCCCCGCTGCCGTAGGAAATCCGTAAAATATCATGCCACCGATGTTGAGATTTCTCGTCATCGTTCCACCGCCCAGCGACAATTAAGTCTACGCAAGTGTATTCACGTGGGACCATCGCGAGGCATTGGCAATCAGGTGTGGATATCTCACGTTTTCGAGGCTGTTCAGACTGTCACTGCTCATGTCGAGGTGACCCATAATGGTATTTCCAGTGTGGTTGACGTTTTTGTCCAGTTCCTCTTGATAGGCAGCATAGTCGCCCGACGAGGAATTGCTTCCCGATCCGATCAGGGTACCAAAGGTTGTGTACGACATGCTTATATAACAATGAACATCACTAACTTCAACACGAAGGAAACAACGAATGCACACGCACGTCATTTTTTATACCAGACTGTCATTACGTGATCGTGGGTTCGACGAGTCATGGAAAAACATTATGTCCTCATGAACATGCTTGTCAATAACAATCTACACTACGATCGGATGGTCATCTACATGCTCAATCATCATCAGGACAAATACCACACGTTGTACGAGTTTGGAGATTCCTTTCAAAACGTCTTCGTATGAGTATGCCAAGATGTTCATACCGTCTTTAGAGCCGTCAAACACACGCTGATATTGGAAAGAGACTCTCCCGCTCAGTACATACACAAATCAGCAGCTGTGGTAAGAGATAGGCAATTTACAATGACGTGGTTGTCTCTGTGGATGCCCAAGATCTCACCCTCTACCGAACACATGCTCGATCTTGAAACGACGTTAGCTCGATTCACTACGAAACTGTGCTTCGAGCAACACCACATCTACATTCAGCAGCGTTTAGCTGCTCAGACCTCTACCTCGTGGAGAGTGGTCACCAATCCAGGCAGCGAGCTTCATAGACGTGTCTTCGTCGCCATCCAGCTGGCCAAGCAACGTAACATTGGTCAAACAGAACACAGGCACATCTTTCATAGCGTCAATCTGTCTCGCATTCACGTCCGCATCAACTCCAGACAATATCCAGATCGAGAACTCGAATGCAGCTGTGGGAACCAGAAATTACTCTCGAGTCTACATGATGCTGATGGAGGCCATGCAAAAGTACCAAAACGTCGACACAGGCACACAGATCGCGTTTGAAGATTTCCTTAACTTATATCCCATCTTCCACTTCGATATCTCCAAACATTCCGAACGTCTCCAAGACTCCTCTGCTAACATCGAAATCCGATGGACGGTCGCTACAGGTGCTGATTACCTCCGTTACACTCTGGTCACCTCAAACCTATTCATGACGCTGTATGTCCTCAATGGAAAAATGAATATCCTTGTAAAGAAAACCTTTTCCGAACTATACCAATGAAAACAAACATCTCGAAGACGACGCTACGGAGGCTTCATAGCCACCGGCATCGTTCAATTCATCAAAGACATGGCTCACAAGTTATTCTCTAATGTCCTGGCACCCTTAGGACTAGCTGAAGCCACTGAAGCCATCACTGGAGCTGCTGAAAGAGCGACCGTAGGAAACGGTGTGCGTCGAAAACAAGCTATCATGACCTCATCTACTGCCTATGCCAATCGAAGTTACAACAATAAGAAACGAAACAAATAATAGCGTTTCATATAACTTCATCATGTCGTACGTTCCAGTCAAAGTCACGATGTCTCTACAGCAGAATAAGGTATCGCTGTGGCTGCCACAAATAAAAGACTGCTACGCATCTGAAAACCTGAGCACTCCTCCGACCCCGATAGGATCATGCTGACCCAGCGGCAAGCCACTTCCGTCGCTAAACATAAAACATTTCGAAAAGGTTTCTTTCTAAACTTATCCGCGAATCATCTGTCCAAACAAGGAAGATTTCTCGCATCTCTGCTCACAGGCACCGCAGAAACATTACTGCCAGGATTGCTCGGCATCAGTAAAGGACTTCAACTTCTATGTACCTCGCGAGGAAAAGGCATGAGCAGAAAAACATTCTTAAGCAACTTCGATCTCAAACATGTCTTAGATTCTCCATATTTTCGAGGTGTTTTTTTCCTCCAAATACCAACTTTCTGAACAGATCACGCCTGATGAGAGCTGTGTCATTAATCTCCAAAACTTATTATTATGGACAGAACACACACTGGGTAGCCATCGTCAACGATCCTAACTCCAACGATGTCGAGTATTTCAATTTGTTTGGCTTACCTCCTCTCGAGGTTATCGTACGCTATCTCCACACCACGAAGAAAGGAACGGTCTATTACTCCTTACAACTTCAAAATGCAGACGATAGCACCTGTGGATGGCACTGTGTTGATTACATCCAGAGCAGACAAAAAGGAAAATCCCCCGTCTAAACACCTTTTGATCTACATAGTATATATTACCATGATCTCGTGGTGTCTCAAGTGTAAAGCCAGGATGGAGAGGGTCGATCCCGTTGAGGTAGACACCAAAAATAATCGACACATGATCAAGTCGAGGTGTGCCATGCGTGGTTCTAAAAAGGCGCACATCGTCACCGGTAAAGCTTAGTGCCATGGATTTGTATACAACATGTACCATTGCAGGCACTGCGAACTCAATACGAACTGCGAAGACCTTCGCGTGGGAAGAATCCTGTGTGTCGGCGATTGTAAAGGATGCGGACACCGACAAGTTTTAAGTATCCACGTTTTCATTGGAAAACTTCAAAGACCTCGTGGTGGATGGATACGGCCAGGACATCAACATACAGGGTCATGGAATCACTTAGAACAACAAATGGATTAACACGATCAGCCCTTGCCAGGTCATGAACCCTTCAACTGGATTAACATGATCAGCCGTTGCCAGGTCATGAACCCTTCAACGGTGTCAATGCAATCGCGATGCACCACAATATGTCTTACAGAGATCATCCCAACGATAAAGCGGGACTTAAAAGAACTCAAGCCTAAAAATTTCAGAGAACGTGTAGACCGAGCTCTCGTCAGAGGCATCATTGGCACTAAACATAAGTTGGGAACAGGTCTAAAAACAGGTAGAAAGGCAGAAGAAGATCTCGCCGAGGAACTCATAAACCCGCACACAGGCATTTTCCACGATGTAGTGTCATCGCCGTAGACATAGACGAGATATGGTCAGCAGATCTCGTTGATATGAGGGATTATATCGCGTACAACGATGGTTTCCATTATCTTATGGCAGTCATCGACGTCTGTAGTAAATACGCCTGGGTCATTCATCTCATAAACAAAAAAGGAACTTCTATTGTAGAAGCACAGGATAAAATCACAGGCACACGAAAGCCCCATAAACTCTGGACAGATCATTGAAGTGAATTTTATAACAAAACCATCTCAGACTTACTTCAAAAAATAATATTGCCTTGTACAGCATTCATAATCCTCTCAAGGCCTCTGTCGTAGAATGATTGAACAAAAATCACATGTGGAAAAGATTCACCAGCGATAGTACTAACCGATACATAGATTTCCTCCCAGACATCGCTGACCACTACAATCATACCTGGAATCGAAGCAATGACACCAGCAGAAGCCTCCTCCAAAAACCAAAAACAACAGGTGGCAGAGGCCTTATTTTTTAGATCCAAATTAGAATAATCAGACAAAAATACACCTTCAAAAAAGGATACACTCCCAACTGGACGGAAAAAGTCTTTGTTGTCGATACCATTCCAAAAACAATTTCCATTACATACACCCTCCAGGATTCCTCAGGTGAATCCATCCAAGGGTCTTTTTACGAACAGGAACTGCAACCAAGAAAAACACAAGCAGAGCGTCTTCAGAGTTGAAAAAGTCATCTCTACCAAAGGTAATAAATCACTCGCCAAATGGTTTGGCTATACTGAATATATCAACTCATGGATTCCGGCCGCTTCCTTGGCTACGATAGTGCCTTTGAAATAATCATATCATTCTCCTCCATCAAGCTCTTCCCGGAGGCGGTCTTACATTTTCCAGTATGCTCATGAAGACCCATCTTCTCAAAGATACGCTTAAACACATACTCCGATTGAATGAATTTCGCACAATCCACCAACTGCTCTCTCGTCACCTTCTTCAAACAATAATAAAACTTATTTCGCTCAGACTTCAGCAAATGAAAACACCTCAGTTGAATTCATGATGTAATACTGTTGATTGTAGGGCTGTACTGGAAGCTGATGACTATGACCACGCTTCACCCACTTCTATTCCTCTTCACTTTCTTCATAATAAATCATCTCAGGCACAATTTTATTAACTCATATCCTTATTCGCGTATGCTATTGACTCCTTTGCATGCTTCAACCTTTCCTGATACTCCTTCTCACTTAATTCCCACTCTGGATCAAAACTTTTCTCACTCAGACCCAACTTCTCTACACTCCTGGGATAACATGGAAGAGACATCTTCGCTATACTACAAAGCACATCTCTAATACAGTGAGCCAGAACATACCTTCGAGAACTAGTGATGAAAAGTAAGCCAAAACCCCTTCGAGCACAGATGAACCAGAACCCTCATAACACAGTAGTAGAGTTCTGTGAGGGTTCTCACTCACCTTGACCACGCAGTGGGAAAGGTGCACCCAGAACCCCCCATTAGTCTAAACTATTCGTATCGTTGTCGTAAACGATATTTTATTTGAATTATCTTTTGTTAAATGAGACATCCTTGGGATATAAATTAGGGGCATGGATTTAAACACTTTTCGTATTTAAGGATGAGCATGATGAAAGAAATATGAACAGCATTAAAGCCCAAGAGGTGTTTTTGAAGGTGCGTGCAATATCATAACATGCAAAGATCTGATCCTTCATTGGTATTCAAGGATGACATATCTCAACAGGCTTACTGCCGAAAACGTTTTTCAAATGGAAAGCATAGATCTTAATAAGACCTGAACAAATTTTGTAAAGGGATTTCATTTTTAATGCGTAGGGTTTAACGACATTCTTGCCCAGTCCATTTTAAAAAGAAGACCAAACTATATTCAAAAGTGTATTTCTAACAGTTATCGTACAATTTATTCACTTTGTAATTTGCATGTAGTATTGTGTAAGGTAAATATAAAGAAAGGTTTTATGGAACCCTTCGTCTCACCTGTGGGTATTTTTTTCCAGCTACGATATACATGTAATAATCTTGCATCACAATAACAGGTATACAGTTGATAATTCTTACGCATGTTCAGTTGTCCTAGAGCAATAAATTTGGTTTACATCTTAGAAGAAACGGTTAAATTTGGGACAAAGATGAAAATTCAACAGCTGAAGTACAAACATCAATCTCTAGCCTTAAGATAACGCTAGAAAACATGCTTATAACGGTCATCAGCCAAGTGAAACCTGCATTAAGCATGATTTTGTTTTAAACTATCAAACTAATATTACCTCTTGCCATTTCACACGGTACAAACAAGTAAAAGAAATTTGTGTTTGCATACAGATCCCAAATTAAGTTTGATTTGTTTCCTGTTTTGAATCCAAGAACGTCCCTAGCCTGGAAAAAAAGAACATTGAGAAAAACAAAAGTAGATTTATTAATCCCGAATTTGATTAGAGGTAGCGCTTTCTAGTTATTTTCTATCTAAATTTTCATATTTATAATTTTTCATACAACAATAATTCATATAAAGGATTAATTTCTTTTCATTTAAATCTCTGTGCACTGTACTTTTCAAAATTCAGAAACTGCTATCTTCAGTCGTTTATTATTTACGTATAATATACTAGTTTTACCTATAAGTATGCATACACCACCACCCCCAGAAAAGCAAACTTCTCAAAAATAGCATACAAGATAGTTCAATATGATCTCTCTACGTTTATTTAATTATATTATTTCAAAAGAAATTTAAGTTTCAACATGAATAAACATTTAACAGAAATGTGAAAATTCCTATATACGATAAGTTTATATTTGTGCTATTTCATTTTTCATTTTTGCAACTTAAATTTATTTTAAAACTTTTATGTCTAACCGTTTGCTTTGTAGCATTATCTCCACTTTACATCAAAAATATTATCATAACCGTTTTCTCATCTTTTCATAGATAAGTGTGATAGTCAATTTCACTGTTTTTTCTGTCCGCGATCTTTTAGGATCATTGGATCTATTAATACTGCTGACAACCTGGTCCTGGTTCGGAAATGACAAGTCTCAAGCTTTGCTTTGCCCAGATCCCATCCAACTTCCGAAGAACCGCTGTGGACTAGTATGAAGTGCTGTAGCGGACAAAAGCTGGTCCAATGAGAAAGTTGCAGTTGAAATTTCGATGTCGTATGTCTTGTAATCCAATATTACATGTTTGATCAAATTGCATGCCCCTAAAAATCCATTTTCTAGATCGAGATTTGAAATTTTATATGTTAAATTATACAGTGGTGGTTTAAAGTTCTATTTCCTACGTCGACGTTTTACAGTGTATATTTTGAATTACACATCAGTGGTTGAAATTTTAATATCACATGTCGATAATCCCTAATTCACACGTTGAACGTAACTGTTTGTGATGAAAGTTCCATTTCGTATGGCAAGCATTTAGATTTCATCTGTTGAATTTCACAGAAACTAGAAGCAGCCTCCTTGTTTAATAATAACGTGGTCCGTTCATGAAATCGACCTCTAGCGAAGAAATTCATAGTAATTCTCTAACTGTGAATGGTAACTTTCAAACTGTAAATGCATGAATTATAATGGTGTCTCATAATTGAATACATGAATGATGTATCTTAATATGCGATATTATTTGAATTGTTAAGTGGACATTGTGTAATGGTATTATTTAACACCAAGACACCATTTCACCACACAAAAATAGCAATTCTGACAAGCACAATAAAATGTCCAACAACCGATGTGTAATTCAACAGATACAATCTAAAAACTCAACATACGTAAAGGAACTTTCGGCACAATCAACGTGATTCAACATGTTAAATTGAAATTCTTGACATATGACCTTAAAATTTCAACTACGCCTGTGTAATTCAGAAGATACAATTAACAAACTCGACATTGGACTAGCGCTGTGTAATTCAACAGATGAAATCTAAATAGGCAACGTATGATATGGAACTTTCAACACAAACTCTTTGAACCAGTATGTAAATTAAGAATTCTCGATATATGCCATTGAAATTTGTACCACCGCTGTCTAATTCAAATGACACAATCAAAAACTCGACACAGAAAAGATAAATTTCGGCCACTACTATTTAAGTCAACAGATACAATCTAAAATCTCCACCTAGAAAATGGAACTTTAAGGACAAGCATTTTTGACGCAACATGTGAAATTGGAATTCTAAACATATGACAATTAAAACTTCAACGGCAAAGTTCTGATTGGACCAGCTTTTGTCCGCTACGGCACCTCATCGACTATCACAAAGGTTGCAGCCGTGCAAATTATTTCCGCTCAGTGGCAGGCCGAGAGTGCAGAGAGACGCCATGCTATGTGGGGCCAGGAGGGGGTGGGCTTTTTTGCAGCTGGACAATGAATACAATTTTACTCTGTATTCTCTACATTTGTTTCTCAGTACTGATACTTCCACTGTGTGACAATCAATACAAATCATGCGTTAATCTAAAATACCTTCAAAGATGACTTCACGGTGAAGTTCTTGGCAAAGGTTCACAGACATTCTTTTGAGAGGCTGGACCGTAAACGAAGCAACAAACTATGGAATACAGATTTCACTGAGGCTCAGAGTGGCCGAGTGGTCTAAAGCGCTCTCCGTTACGGATCACTGCCATCTCACCTCTTTCTGCGTGGGTTTGAGTCTCGGATTCGGCTAATGTGGGTATGTGAGAAAGCTTGCCAGTAGCAACTTGTGGGTCGGTGGTTCTTTCCGGGGTTTTCCCGGGTTCTTCCTCCACCATTAATACTGGCCGCCATGTATAGCCTATCGTGTGCTGAAAAATGGCATTAAACCCTAAAACAACAGATTTCACTTCCGGATCATCACCAAGGCCTTATTACTCATTGTGCACTGTTGCTGTGACTACCACACCATAAGCTCATCTTCTCCAGAATAAACAATTACCTTTAAATCCCTACCAAAAATGCATAAATATATCTCTTCCATCACCACCAAAATGAGAGAGGAAAAATGTTCTAAAAATAGACGAACAACATTTGTAGGTACTGAACTGGAAGTACTAATTGTGACCAGATTCCAGCTGAATATTCACTGTAACGAGGGTCTATAATGTATCACATTTTGAATAAGTATAGAATCTTAAAGCTGAATATATTGAACGTTAAAATCAGGGACGTCATTTCAACTTTTAACATTGAGAGGGGGCAAAACTTGATTGGGGGATAGGGCGGACTTGATGGGGGGGGGGGCAAAACTTGATTCATGCAAATATCAATGTGCTGGCTCAGGCTGAATAATATATTAGTGAGACAGTAATAGCAGGGACGTCATTTCAATTTTTTTTTTTGGGAGGGGGGCAAATCTTGACCTTCTTGTTAACGTTCGTATATAGGCTACAACAATTTTACATCACAAGCAAATTCCCCTGCCCCCCCCCCCCCCCATGACGTATCAGGTTAAAATTTTAGAAGTCAAGCCAGCAGGGTTTAATGTGAAGGATCACTTCGACCTTTTCCCATGTCAGTTGGTACATTTCCTGAGTGAGGGGTGGGCAAGCATCTAGACCTAATTTAGAATTGAGTCGGGCATCACAAAACTGTCCTGGGAAAGTAAACACTAACATGCCGACCATATCTGCTTAATGATAACGCCATGTCGAATAGTCATTTAACAAAAGGAAGTTGGTATGTGTCGTATTAGCGAATTTATGGCAAATTTGTCATGCTCATCTTCGTCGTTTAAGGAAGGTGGACTCCTTGAAATGGCCAACTTCATGAATCTAAAAATGATTCTTCTCACTATGAAGTGAGGCCGTATCAATTTCCGCCCGAACGAGACAAGGATCAAGGCCCTGAAGAGAACATAGTGCATGATCAAGTTGAGCAGCGCTTGGGCTCTACATTCTGATTATTACTATTATAATTATTGCAATTATTACTAATTATTACTAATCTTATTATTCTTTCGTTAATGTTATTTAAATTTCCCCTAAGCGAATTTGAGCAAAAGCTTGTTGGATGTCTTCATAGAAGATTTTCATTTAGCATGGTTCAGGATTGTGATAGGTGTAGAAATAAAAGCTTTATTAATTTTATGACTCAAGTTTGTTATTTTAAACCACGATGAAATGCAGGCCCTGAATCTACCTTTTAATCCAGCTAATGCGTATACATTTTTTAAACCCCTAGGATAGATGCTTAGCCAGCATATTTTTCCATGTCGGTTAAGGTGCACAGTACTAGTGGCAAATAATGCATAAAGGTTTATGGGGAAACTAATAATGAGAATAATATAATACATTTCTGATGAAATGTGCATTTCAGTATTGTGGTACAAAAGGTACAAAAAAAGTCTTAGCATTACATATATATATATATATATATATATATATATATATATATATATATATATATATATATATATATATATATATATATATATATATTGCATCTGATAATGCAAGAGCTACAAGTTTGATGTCTAACTCAATAATGATGATAGAGCATATTTACCATGTATATTGATTTATTCAGGTGTTCGTGTGGAAATTACAGTAGTAAAGAAACAGCTGAAGAGTGTAGATGCTGTAAAGATATCAATGTGATTTTGCATAAAAACGAGGAGCACAATGTGGACTGTAATCATCAATCATTCTGGATTTCAGACAGTTAGCTTGGATGAATATGTCCTGGAAGCAGCATACTATGCCTAGAGACAGCAGTATAGAAATCGTGAGGAAATTCTGTCTGCGGACGTAAACAATTATCGGCAAAATGTTCTCACAGTATTTATAGCACCAATATCGGGTCCCTTTTGGGAAAAGTAATTACTGTATACACATAAATATAAAACAAAGTCACTCATAAATTCATGAAATCCCTCCTTCATTGAGAAAATATGACATTTTTCTCATGTGGAGTTTTCACCCAATCATTTTAAGAATAAAACCTTGCTAGCATCATTTGTCTGTTTGTTATAAAGGAAATTATCATGAAAAACTCTGTAACTTCAATCGAACAATAATTTCATTTCTTGAACAGACTCTGCACTATGACATTTAAAACATTGTTGTCTGTTAATATTCACTTCAGATTCATTTAGCTTCCTACCATTGATCGAAGTCTAATTTTATGCTAAAGGTCTTGACTCAGAAAACTTGAAATAAATAAGTTTAAACCAGAATAGGTGACCTAACTTTATTCAAGTCTAAAATGTTGCATTTTCTATTTTCAGTCAAAATAGATACACTGCATACAGACAGCTGGTAAGATGGTGCTGGGGTTATATTGGCTGTGAAATCTCAGTTGCAGTGCCATCCTGTGCTGTAGATGCACTCAGTCAGAAGTTCCCAAGTGAAGCTGGTAAATACACAGATTTCAAGCACTTGTAGTTATCTTTCAAATCGTGATATGAGAGCCTGGACCGTCATCGACATGTCTGGACTCAGGGATTGGCTGCAAAGAGATGTTGGTAACTATCAAGTGACTGGTTTCCTGACCATTTCCTTCAGTGCTGCCATCAACTCTTCAACATATTCTGAAAGAAGAAATGTTTCCCACCATAATTTAAGAAAGAAGAATTTCATCCACTGCCTACATGCACGCTGAAAATTTTAATAACAATTTTTTTTTAAATAGGAATAAAAGTTAGAATGATATTCATTTTAACAAACATAAATAGTATTTGTAGAATTATTTTGTTACAGTATATGATTTTGAATATGTGCTACAAATATAAATCTGCACCAACTTTATTTGGATTAAAATCCAGGACTTTGTTTTGATTAAATAGTAATATTAAGAATACATGCTGAAGTATTTGCAATTTACATTACCCTTTTCCAGAGGTATTTGAGTTGAAGCTGGAATCCAGTGGGTCACTCTCATCTGGTTTGTTGTTTGAATCATTGGACTCCCTTATCACTCATCATCAATATCGTGAGCATCAGTATCAGGGTCTGTGTCCGGTTCATCAAAACTGACCATTTTGTTCTCCATGTCACTATCTATGGGCATGTCTAAGAACAATGAATGCCTTTGCTCCTTCTCTGTACGTGCCGGACATTTACCTGACAACCTGTGAAATGTGAAATATCATACATGTGTATACTGATTCTCATGGTTTTCACACAGATGAGTAATTCTCGTGAATATGCTTATCAATAACAGTGTATTATTGTTTAGTAACAAAAAGTGGACAAGTGCTTGGTATACTGACCCAATTGCTTACACCATCATACTGAACTTAGTTTTAAAAAATGTTACCTGTGTCATTTGCTTGTTAATTTGTAATGATGAGATTACAACATTTAGTCAATTTATATCACTAAATTACAACAGTACACTTGCACTGCATGAATGAAGATATTACTGAACTTTATGAGTTGAAATATCTTGCACTGCAGTGTGCATTTCTCCATGGAACTAGTTATATATGTATTATTATTACCAAAATCAATGTGTTTTCCTCTCATTAATGCTTCAGTTTTCTTGGATCTCTTAAGTATCCTGTCAGTCTGACATTCAACAGCAATACTGCATGATGGTGTGTCTATTTCCTAAAACAAAAGCAATACATGAAAAATATGTTTGGCAAATTCTAGTGAATACCTTTGCATTAGATAAGGTGGTCTTACTTTAAGTTTTATGTATGTTTGAACAATAAATGAAAATGCATCAAACCTCTTTGTTGTTGTTGTTGTTGTTGTAGGTGTTAACGCCATTTTTCAGCACACGATAGGCTATACATGGCGGCCAGTATTAACGGTGGAGGAAGAACCCGGGAAATCCCCAGAAAGAACCACCGACCCTCGATAAGCTACTGGCAAGCTTTCTCGCGTACCCACATTGGCCGAATCCAAAACTCGAACCCACGCAGACAGAGGTGAGATGGCAGTGATCCGTAACGGAGAGCACTTTAGACCACTCGGCCACTCGGGGCCCCTCAAACCTCTTTCGTTACTTATATAAACTATGGCTGATCATAATGTTTGACATATAACCAACACATTGCAGAGCTTTTCCGCAATAAATAATGACATATCTTTATTGATTTACTAGTATGCTATCATATATGAGGCCATATTAAATCATATGAAGCTATACCAACCCATCTGAACACGAAATGCATGGAAAGTTCTCGATGACATCAATATGCACACCAGGATATGTCACACCATCTACTGTTGACTGTGTGATTGGTGTCTTGTGGGTTCTCTCTTGTACATTATCTTCTGGATACTGGTTCTGAAAAATCTCTTTCAACACCTAACAGAAAGATACATATAAATCTAGCAGCATTAGAAGTTTACATCATAAACAATATTAAAGGCTAAATTATTTTTATATTACCTTATATGATTATATACACAATGTCAATAACAATAATGATAATAATAATAATAATAATCTACTTTCCACATCGAACAAAGAATACTACTCACATTTGCAATCAATGGGAGTAGTTAAGGGGGACGATTCAGCGACAATGGGAATTAGCATTACAGACCCCACTGGGACTGTTTAGCGACTATGTAAATTTAACATTAACCACCCTGGGACTGTTTAGCGACGATGTAAATTTAACATGAACGAAAAATAGTGGGACTGTTTAGCGACAAGGGGAATTGCACATGGGAATATGGGAATAAACAGGGTGGGACTGTTTAGCGACAAGGGGATATGAACAATGGTAAAAAAAAGTCTTGGGTCACTCTATTTATTTTAACAAAAAAAAAAAAAAAAAAAATGGGGTAGGCAATGGAAGGTCAATCTCTTTTCGAGACCTATGAGTGGCCCTGAAAAGGGCCTTTGGGTTTCTTCTTCTTCTTCTTCTTTTATTTCCTCCACTTCTTCATCCATCCCCTTATCTTTTCTAATAATCCTTTCTTCTTCTTTATATCTGACTCCGGTAACCAGTCAGGATGGCCCAACTCTCTAAACTTCGTCTGTATCTTCATCCAATTGTTGTTAAGCCTCTCAAACTCTTTCTTTTTCTTTTTGTTTTCCTCATCTTTTCTTTCTTCCCTCCATCTCTCTTTAATCTTCTCTACTTCTTCCTCCATTACTTTTCTCATCAGATCTTTCCCTTTCTTCACCTTGTCCAACCCCCATTTTACATTCCTCCACTCTGTCCAGTACAGTATCTTTTCTAGGAAGCACCGGACTTGGATGACATGATCCAGTGCTTCCTTCAAACTTCCCACTCTGAAGTAAGGTGGGTTAATGAAGCCTCTTGACTTATTGACTTCTTCTTCTATCATCCCTGCTATGATATCTCTTGCTGTCTTTAGGCCTTGAACTTGACTGGTTACCAAGTCTTTCATATCTCCATGCCTCCATTCCTCTTCTATTCTTCCTACAACACATTCTACATCCATTATCCAAAAATAGATGTCTCTCAATAGATTAAATAAAACTGATACTTGAGTCATTTTGTCTCAGTTATTCCTTAGAATGGTTCCAACATCAAACTTTGTGGGTTCTTATAGTGAAAGCGCGGACGTGATGGAAAACATCCCCTAAAACAAAATTGAGTTAGTTAGTTAGTTAGTTAGTTGGATTATAGTGGTTTTCGTTCTTTTGAACATGTACCACTTTTTTATTCACGCACTGCGTGATTTTTAATTACTCCTGGGGGAAGGAAAAGGAGCCTCATCCCCCAGGCTTTTATGTACTCAAAGAGTACTTTTTAATTTAGCCACTCAGGTGTAGGACTAACTAGTCCTTAACAACCTGACTGAAAGGCTAATAGACATGAGTGGGAATAGTCACACCACACACTCGTGTTTCTTAGTTGGATTGAAATGCCCCAGGTGGCAAACCAAGCAGTATGTGACTCCCGCCACGATTGGTCGGCAGCGATGACGTCACATTAGGACACCCGGTCTTGTGGCATTGACGAAGTGGCCCGCTTTTTTGATATCATCAATTGCCTTTCCCAGTCCGATATTCCGGTAGACAGAGCCTTCCTTTTTTCCACTCTGTTTAGGTGGTGCAGGTTCATCAGCTTCATCGCCGCTGGATGATGATACTTCCAGGGCCGCTGCCAGCGTGGAAGTTTCAAATTCTTCAGTGTCGTCTGCCAACATTGCCTGGATTTGGCTGAGTATGTTAGTAGAAATAGCTGTGGAAGCTTGATTTAAAAGTTCAGCCAGATGTTGTTTAAGAGACAAGGAGACGGTTAGGAGTAATTTTTTTTTTTTTTTTTTTCGTTTTCTTTTTTTTTTTTAATTCATGAATTCCTTATTTATTTTGATTCCCTATCTTATTGGTTTGGAATGAAAACTTATTTTATGGTTGTTTGTATGTTATTATGGAGTCCTGTTTTAATTAATTCCTATTTTCCTATTTTAATTTTTTGTGGCCTTAATTGGTTTTTATTATTCGGGGTATGAACGGCTGTGTCAGTTTGTGAACCTACGAGACCTAGCAGGCCGTCATAATTCCCAAACAGTGATTTTGTAATATTCGTCCTTAACTGGTTTTTATTATTCGGGCTATGAACGGCTGTGTCAGTCTGTGAACCCACGAGACCGAGCCGGCCGTCATAATTCCCAAACAGTGATTTGTTATATTTTTAACTGGTCTTTGATTTACTTTCTTAGATTTTTTTGAGTAGATTGGATTCGTGTATAAAACTTATGATATTTTTGAATGTTAGATTAATATTGGGGTTTGTGTTCATCAAGAATTCTGGGTATGTTGTAGGGGATCCAATTTTATGCTGTTTAACTTTAAACTTAGCCCTTTCTTTTTCAAGTGTATGGCAGTTGTTAAAAATATGCTCTATGTCTTCTGAGACCCTGCAGTGGTAGCAGTTAGGGTTATGTGGTTGTGGTCCTATGTACTGTCCGAAGCTGTTAGCCAGCTTGGTTTTGCCCGTGAGTATTCTATTTATGAATTTTTGTTCACTGCCTTTTGTTTTGGGTGGTTTCCTATTTCTACATACTTCTTTAATGATGGTTTTTAGTTTCCTGCCTTGAGTGCTTGTGTTCCATAATTCCTGCCATTTATTATCAATGAGGGTTTTAGATATGCTATTGAGTTCGCATATGCTATAATCTAGGTTGATGTGAGTGGTTTCGTTTAGTTTTTGTTTAGCTGTTATATCTGCCATATCGTTACCTGGTATGTTAATATGGGATGGTATCCACATAAATTCTACTTGTAAGTTATTATTGTTCAGTATTTTTAACAATAAATTGGTTTGCCTAAGATAGTTTTCTCTTGATTTGGTGTTGTTATTAAGTATTGAGTTTATGACGCTTAGCGAGTCACTTATTATTACCGCTTGGGGTATTTTGTTCTCTTTGATCCATTTGAGTGCTTCAAGTATGGCCCAGAATTCAGCTGTGTATATAGAGCAGAGGTTAGGTAGTCTTCGTCCTACTTTAATGTTAAGTTCGGGGATTACGTAAGCTGCTGCTGTTCTGGGTGGTTCTGTAATTTTGGATCCATCAGTGTAAATCTTAATGTAGTTGCAATATTTTGAGTTGATTTCTTCTGTACAGATTGTGTTTAGTTTGAGTTCCTGTTCGTTTTTATTGCCATATTTCGTAATGAGGGTGTTAACTGTGGGGTTGATATTTATCCATGGTTCTTTGTCATAGTGATTTGCAATTTCTGCTTGGAGTTTGTCTATAGGAAGTTGTTCAACTAATTGATGGACTAATTTCCCTGCTGGTATGTTTTGTGATAATTTAGTTCTAAAAGGTATGTTACATTTATTTATAGCTAGCCGGGTGGGGTGTGTGTCGGGGTGTGTTGTTAGCCTGGCTGCATATCTGAGGGTGAGTTCTTGTCTTCTAAGGTGGAGCGGCAGTTCTCCAGTTAAGATTTGAAGTTCCACTAGTGATGTGGATGGTAGTGCACCAGTGCAAATAATTAGGGCCTTTCTTTGTATGCTATCTAGTTTTTTGAGGTTATTTTGCGGTGCCGAGTTGTAAATTTGGCATCCATAATCTAGTTTAGATCTAATTAACGATTTATATAAAGCTAGTAAGGTTTCTTGATTGGATCCCCAGGTGGTTCCTTTAAGGGTTGTAAGGAGGTTAAGGTCTTTATTGCACCTTTTGACTAGTTCGTTTATGTGGTGTCCCCAGTTTAGCTTGGAGTCATAATGCATTCCTAAAAATCGTGCTACATTTACGAATTTAATTTCTTGATTTTGGATGGTGAGTTTGGGAAACTGATTTTGTAATTTACGTTTGGTGGTGAATAATACTGCTATGGTTTTTTCATGGGATATTTTGAAACCCCATTTATCAGCCCATTTCCCTATTTTGTTTAAACTTGTTTGAATATCGCTGATTACTTTGTGGTTGGAGGGGTTTCCTGCTCTCCATAATCCACTATCATCAGCAAATTGTGAGAGTTCAATTAGTTTTGATGTTAAGTTGGTGTCCAAGTCATTAATCATGATGTTGAAAAGGGTTGGGCTGAGTACGCTCCCTTGTGGTGTACCGTTTTCAAGTGTGTGTGGTTCAGAGTAGGTGTCGCCGACTCTGGTTGATATTTTACGGTCAGCGAGGAAGTTTTCAATGAATTTAAACATTCGACCTGTGATGGCGTAGTGGTTGAGTTTGGCTAATAAGCCTTTGGTCCATACAAGGTCGAATGCCTTTTCGAGGTCAATAAATACTGCAATTAAATTCCTATCAGCTTTGCGTTTGGAGTTGAACGCCAATTTAATTGCGGTTTCTAATCGTATTAGTTGATCCGTGGTGGATCTTTTGTTTCTAAATCCGCATTGATTATCGGAGATTAAATTATTGCTCTCTAGGTGGTGTTTGAGTCGGTTGGTGACTATGGTTTCCATGATCTTACAAATGTTGTTTGTTAGGGAAATGGGTCTGTAGGAGCTAATATCGTTAGGGTCTTTTCCTTGCTTGGGTATTGGAATTACTATTGCGTGTTTCCATTTATCGGGTAGTTTGCCTGAGGTCCATATTTGGTTTAGTAATTTAATAATTGTTTGTTTAATGTTATTTGGGATATTTTTGTATATTGTGTATCCTATCTGATCTTCCCCTGGGCTAGTTTCGTTTTTGGTTTTCAATGCTAGGTCCCATTCGTAAGTTGTAATGTCTTTATTTAGGTTCGAGACTTTGGGACCGAGGTCTTTAAAGAGATTACTATGGGTTCTTTCTACTTTGTCCCTATGTAATTGAAATGCTGGGGTGTGGTTGGTGTTGCCACTCATATCTGAGAAATGCTGAGCTAGTCGGTCAGCCTTTTCTTTATTAGTAATGGCTCCAGCTATTTTTGGAGTGGTGTTAGTTGTCTTTCCTCTAATTGATCTAATCTTATCCCAGACTTGTTTGGTACTAGTTGTGATATTGATATTCGTGCAGTAATTATGCCAAGTTGATTCCTTTGCCTGTTTAATTATGTTTTTAAGGTTTTTCTCCTTTTGTTTATATATAGTGAAATCAATAGAGTTTTTAGTGCGTTTGAATTTATTGAGGGCTTTTTTCTTATCAGTGATGGCTTGTTTGCATTCATCATTCCACCATGGGACTCCTTGTTTATGTG
Source organism: Sinohyriopsis cumingii (assembly GCA_028554795.2). Lineage (NCBI taxonomy): Eukaryota > Metazoa > Mollusca > Bivalvia > Unionida > Unionidae > Sinohyriopsis > Sinohyriopsis cumingii. Next base: position 74,598,578 of record CM068827.1, on the reverse strand, counting down.
GGTTACCACTGGTTTTGGGTATGTTAGTGGTGGCTGCCTTTAGTATGGTATCAATCAGGTCTTCGTAATATTTATTAATATTATCATTTTCTATGTTTTTGGTGTCTATTTTGCTTAGTGTTTCATTAAATGAGGTCCAATCTGCTTTTGAATATATCCATCTAGGGGTTCTTTTTAGCGAGTTGTATTGGACCGTCATCTGCAGGGTGACTATTACTGGAAAGTGGTCACTGCCCAAGGGGTCAGTTTGATCCACTCTCCAGTCCGCCACCTGGGTTATTGATGGCGAGCAAATGGAGAGGTCGATGGCGGACATGAGACCGTTTTCTGGGTTAAGGCGTGTTTTTGTACCGTCATTTAAAATGGCTAAGTTAGATTCTGCGGTCCATTCTTCAATCAATTTGCCTCTTTTGTCCGTCACACCGCCCCCCCCCCCCCATAGCTCGTTATGGGCATTGAAATCTCCACAGATGACGATCTGATTTACTCGTTTGTGATCATTTATTTGTTTGTAAGTAATTAAGTTAGCTGTGCCTGATGTTCCCCCTGGGTCATAAATATTGAATATTTGTATTTGACCCTTGCCTGTATGAATTATGAGGGACTGAATTTCGAATGCTTCGTTGCTACCTGGGGTTGGTGTTATGGTTATTGTTGTTACATTCGGGATGTTATCTGCTATATAGATGGCTAAACCCCCACCTCCTTGTCCCGTGGTTCGATTTTTGAAGTGACCTGGGGCATATCCTGGGAGTTTGGATATTTGTTTGGTTCTACTTGTTATTTTTGTTTCTTGAATGCATATAATATCTGGTTTGTGTTCTAAGCTTTGTAATTTGGCTTTGAGTTCACTGATATTACTTATTAAGCGTCTAGCATTCCATTGCCATATTATAATGTTCCGGTTTGTTGTATAATCCATTATTGGGGTGGTCATTTATTGATTGTTTTGTGTTGAGGGTTATTATGTTAACTTCAAATTTGATTCGATTTTGCTTATTATGCTTATTATCTGTGTTATTTTATCCACGATGTAGTGGTGGTTGTTGATAAGTTCGGCTTTGATCTCTGTGAGTAACTTTTCTATTGTCGGGTTTGACAGTGATTTGTTTTTGGTGTTAGTGTTATCTGATTCTTCGGGGTGGAGTTGTGAGTCTTTGTGGGATTTGATTAAGTATGTATCTTGTTTATTTAATCTTGTTTGATCTTGTTTGACCTTGTTTGACCTTGGTAGGTTGGGTGTTTGGGCTGTGGTTGCTTCAGTTGCTGGTTTGTTTGGGGTCATGATGTGGTAATTTTTATTACTGGGGGTTAGTTTTTTCGCCGCATGATACGGGATTTGCTTGTTGTTCATGATATCTATGGTTTGATATTCCTTGATAGTGTTGGGGCATTCGTGGGATTTAGGTAGGTGGGGGCCCCTGCAGTTGGTACATTTGGGTGTGGTTCTACAACATACATCTTTGTGGTTTCCCCCACATTTGTAGCATAGTTGGGTATATCTACATCTGTTAGAGAAATGTCCCCAGTGTTGGCAGTTGCTGCAGAACCTGGGTTTGTTTATGTATGTCTCAAGGCGGTGGCGTGCCCCAGAGTGATCTAGTCTTATCATGGTTGAGAGTGGAGAATTTGATTCTAGTATCGCTGTATTGGTTTCCTGTCCTAAATGATTTTTGAGTTTATACGCCCTATTTATGGGGGTACCACTGTCTTTGAGTTTGGCAGTGAGGGTTTCATTGTTTATCCCTTTATTTTGTCCTGTGAGTTTTAGAACTGCTTTAAATATGGGGGTGTTCGTGCGGGAGTATGTGGCTAAGTCATTTGTTCGTGTGTTATTGTTTATTGCCATGAGGGTCTGGTTGCTATTGTGTGTTTTGGTTATTATGTTCTTTGTCCCTATTTGTTTGTGTCTTTCGACGTTAACCCTAATGTTGTTAATAATTTCAATTTCTAGGAATTTGGCCATTTGACTGCGAGTGCTGCAGTGTACTATTATGTATCTTGTGTTTGGCCTAAATATTTTGAATTGTCCTTGATGAACCCTAAGGAAGGCCTGTGTGAGACTGTTAACAGTTAAGTTTATCAGTTTATTGGAGTTGCTACTGATATAAAGTGTGTGTTCTATGGGGTGGTATGAAAATTTGGCCTGTTTCTTTGGTTCTTTGGGGGGGGTGTGAGTTTGAATTATTTTGGGGGGCAGGTTTGTTCTTGGTAAACATGGGTCCCTTCCCTTTACCCTTGCCATCCCACACGTTAGGTTTTGATTTAGTGGTTGGGTTAGCTTGTGTTTTGTTTCGGCTGCTGAGTAATTGTTCTTCAGTTAAGGGATTTGATGGTCCAGGGGTCTGACTGTTAGGTTTTGATTTAGTGGTTGGGTTAGCTTGTGTTTTGTTTCGGCTGCTGAGTAATTGTTCTTCAGTTAAGGGTTTTGATGGTCCAGGGGTCTGACTGTTATGATATTTAGGTTTGTTGTTACTGATATGAATGGGTGGAGTTATCGTTACCATGGGCCCCATTTTGGGTGTAGTTTTTCCTTTGTTACATGAGTTGGGCCCTATTTTCGGTGGGTTTCTTATTATCATGGCTATATGTTTTTTTTCCGGGGATTGTGCAATGACCATGTATTTGGGGGTGGGTGGCTGGTCTTGTTTTTGGAGTGGCGATATTGGTGTTTCTATAGGTATTGTATCATCCAGGTCCTTGTTTGCCGATGGATCTAGTAAGTTTTTGAAACTTACAGTTGAGTTGATACTTAAGTCGGCTGCTGATATTTGAATTAGTTCATTTCTCTCAGGGGTGGTTAGATGCGGTGTTGTTAAATCTTTCCTTTCAGGAGTGGATGAGAAGTTGAGTTTCTTCTCGCAAAGTTCAAGGTACTTGGAGTTTTCACTGAGATCCAATTTCCCCGTGATTATTTGCGGGTTTGGTGTCATAGGGGTGGGAGGTTTATGTGATTTCATTTCCTTTTCAAGCCTATTGTTTCTCAGAATTTGTTTTCTAGTGTTAAAGTTAAGTTTGTTTGTGATTGATTGAGACATTCCTACTTTGGTTTTGAATAAGGTTTAGGTTACTTATTGTTGTTAATAGTGGTTGTGGTTATGAAGAAACAATGAGAGATGAGATTCTGTTACGTTCCGTGAATCGGAAAATCTCACAGCGGTTAGCTTGTGCTTGTAATTTGTGAGATTCTGACCAGGCGTGGTATCAGTGTGTTTCCTAGTGCCTGTTTTCGGGAACAGTGCTAACAGCTAGAGTTGTTATTATAAGAAAAAGGTAGTGGTTAGTTGTGTAATTTGTCGAATTTATTCTCTATGATTGAAAATCACAATGATATTTGGTGCTTGTATCATGTGTGGGTTCAATCCAGTCGGTTCTAGTATGTTTCTTAGAGACTGTTTAAGAGAATAGGCGGCAAATTGAGTAGATACGGAATTTAGTACAAGTAAGGTAAAATATATTATAGTGAGATGTAAACAGCATAGAGTTTTAATTGCCCGCAGGCTTAGTAATTTTCCTACCTTGTACTAAAGTACTTAGCTTTTATACGAGGTGGTATGATCCAAAATAGCTGCGTGGCGGGCTGCTTGGCTGGATTTCCTTTGTCTGATATATTAATATCTTACTGCGTGTTCCTATCGTTCCTTTGTGAGAGTTCCTTAGATCTGTGCACTTCCTTTGTTCACGGCTTGCCGGGTTGCTAATCGTTTCCTCTTCTTAGCATTATTTCTTTGCACAAGTTGTCCTGTTCCTTTTTTCTATATTAATTGGTGTTGGTGGTGGCCGCACTCAGTAGAAATTTTAAAATTATACACCAAGCCGGTTTTAAACAGTAAACAAGTCAAGCAAATTCAGAGATAGTTTTCAAACTTGACGTTATGGGAATGAACAAAATTGATCTTACCTAGATCATGACCAAACAACGCGCGGACGTGAAGGAAAACATCCCTTACTTTTCTCGTTTCATATGATCTACTGTCCACATACGTTAACCAGCAATAAACAAACCCCAAATCTACTATTTACACACGCAAATCATTAAAACGAAATCCATAATCTACTATCCACACAATCGTACGTGAGCGGTTACAAAACTCAAACTATACTCTCCACATACGCTAAGAAACAATAAACAAACCCATAATCTACTATTCACACAAACGTACGTGAGCGCTTACAAACACAAACACACAAACACAAACACAAACACAAACACATACCCTCACACTAGGAAAAAAAAGAGTCAGTGTTTATATTCACACTACTCTACATACACACATTGGCAAATGGATTGTTATTTCTTTTCTAGAGTATTGGGTAGCCCTGAAAAGGGCTGGGTTTTTTTTTTGAACTTCATGACACCTGGTTAATGATGGCAGGCCTGGCACCGCACACACATCTTCTTCCCCAGTCTCTTTTCACTCTTTTTGGGGGGAGAGCAGAGGCGGGATAAGTGGCTTCAGAATCCCAATTTTCTGTCTCTGGGATTCTGAAATTTTCTCTCTCCTCTTCTTTGTTTCTTCTCTCCTCCTCTTCTTTGTTTCTTCTCTTCTCCTCTTTCATCCTTCCCTCTTCTACTAGGGCCTCTGCAGCCAGCTCATTCACTATAAGCCTGGCATATTCCAGGTGTGCATGAAGTTCAAGCAGTTTTGCTAGTCTGGTGTTCATTCTCTTGATCAATCAACAAGGGTAGCTAGACTGCCCAGCGAGTTTCAATTTATAGTGAAAGCGCGGACGTGATGGAAAACATCCCTTTAAAACAAAATTGATATTACTTTGTTCATAACCTAACAAACGCGCGGACCTAAAAGAAACACTCACTTTTTTTATACTGCCCATCACTATTCTAAAAAACTTTATTAAACAAATAATATACTATTCACATACGCAAAGCAGTCCAATTAAACCCCAATCTACTCTCCCCACACCTCAAACAGCCAAAAACATGATCTTAATCTACTATCCACACCAACGTACGTGAGCACTTACAAACACACAATCCTATACACAAACTCATACACTCACTTCACAAAAGAGTCAGTGTTTATATTCACACTACTCTACCTTCACACATTGGCAAATCGATTGTTATTTCTTTTCTAGAGTTTGGGGTAGCCCTGAAAAGGGCTGTTTTGTTTTGTGTTTTTTGTTTGCTATGGCAATCTTTTAGTTTCTAAGAATGCGACGTCCTCTGAGGATAGACTTTCTGACGATATGTCTGCTTCTTCGTAAAGAGAAGAAGAACTCTTTGGTGTCGATACGACAATCGACAAAGCCTCTGTCAGGTTCAGGTTGCTGCTGCTGCTGTTGTTGTTGCTGTTGCTGCTGTCTCTGAAGTCTGTACTTCTCTGTCCATTCTTCTTTCTCCCTGTTCACTTCTTCTCTGAAGAGCTCTTCTATCAGGTCTTCAGTGACTTTTAACATTCTCACATTCTCTATCTCTTCTGGCTTCGGTATCAGACTGTGTCTGACCCTATGCAAATTCACGTAGGCTTCGTTTAGTTTAGCTAGTTTGGAGCACATCTTCGTAGGAGGATGAGTCGACAATGGATGGTTAGACTGGAAACTACCCCGGTTCTTAAAGTCAAAGCGCGGACGTGAAGGAAAACATCCCTCTACGGTTTTCGAGCCGCAACGTTCAATGAGTGTCATGAGAGGGATAGAGAGAAGTCAAAGAGAATGAATCAACATTCTTATAGCCAAACAAAAGACAAAGGCATTTTTTTTTCAAAACACAACATTTTTATTCAAAATTACTTAACACTAACTAACAACTCTAACATTTTTTAACAATAATTCAACAATATAACATCAAACATTTTTTTTCAAATCGTAAACATTTTTTTTTTCAATTTACACTCTACTTTAAACAGGGCTGACAACGTTGTGAATGAAATTGTGATTTCCACTGTTGGAAGTCAATAGGCCATTGATGGACACTACGTTTCCTAGCTTGAGACAAAAGAAAAGCATAATGGTCACAAAACCATCGATCTACTTTCACATCGTTTCTAGAAGAAGAACGAGGATCAAAATGAGTCACTAAATGTTCTAAGGAATAGCCCAGGCTGCGATGATGCAGAAAATACACACAATATTGTCCACACACCAAGGAATCTGTGCCTTGTAATTTTACATTATTGAATCGGGTGGTCTGAGCATTTCTTCTCATAAAGTCGATGATATCGTCTTCCAAAGGGGGCAATCCGTACGAATCGAAATATTCCACACATCCTTCTTGAGGAAAGTAAACGGCTACCCAGTGGGTTCCTGGCAGATGACTGTCGTCCGTGTTGATGACATAAGCTAGATGGTCTTGAGGTTTGCGATGAGGGAGTTCATCTTTAGCACAGACGACAGGATTCCAAGAAGCCGTATACGAACTGTGGTTCAAAAGGTAATAAAGTTCCCAGGTATCCATGTTTTGTTTTATTTTTTCTTCTTCACAGGTAATAATAAGTCATCAATTCGATCCTGACTTTTTGCTTGAAAATGTCTGACAAATAACCGTTTCTTCGTTTCGTCTCCTCACTCTGATTCAGAAGAGCTTCGATACGATGGATCTCTTGAGTGGTTAATGGTGGACAAGAATGTTCACGCAAGTCTTTATACCACTGGTGCAACACGACTTCGTCCGAGATGAGACTCCAAGCTTCGTCCAGATACTCGTCCAATTTTTCTTCTTGACTCAGCATCAGACATTTATCGTGTTGAATTTGACTGGGATGATCGTTTTGACATCCATAGCAATCTTTTTTGATCAATTCAGTCATTTTTTCGACCAAGTGTTTGGCAAAACAGGAGACTAAATGCGCTTCTTGTTCTGGCCATCTTGACTTCATCATAACTTCGTCGTCTTGGGATTCTTCTTCTTCCACGGTCTCCTCACATTCCATCTCCAAAGTTTCTCCACTAGGTAAAGAGGGATAACAGTCTTCCATAGCTTCTAATAGTCTAGAATGACTTCTCTCAAACTGTTGATTTCTATGGTATTATCGAATTCTGCATACAGGATGACGTTCGCTGTCTCTGGCAGAGGATTTGCAAACTGAAGTTCCACACGAATCTGGACAGATTTTATAGGGTGGAAATGTCCCTCGCCGCTGTCCTGGTCAGGAGTGAAATCGAAGGCCCACAAAGCATAGCCTCCTGCGTAATCCTCGTACGTAATACCGTGACTGGTGTTGGTCCCTAATTGTCCGGTGGCTTCGTACAGGGACAAGTACGATCTCAAGTAATTCTTCATGGTAAAGTCAGGTTCGAAAGGTCTGGTACGCAAGGTCTTGCCATCGCGACTGACTTCGATTTTCTTCACGTCGAAGTGTTGAAAGTGGAAAGGATTTTCAGTGAAGGCTCCGTTGAAGGCTGAATTCTCGACCATACCAAGGATTAAACGCTTGGGTAACTGTCCTTGAAAGAGATGATCTTCGATCATGGAATGATGGCTAGCGGGAATGGTGAACGTTTTCACTTCCACACGTCGTATGGGATACTTGGCGGTCGTTCTGCTCAACGTTTGACTGATGTCGTTACCCACTTTAGGTAACACTTCCACTCGTCGTACGTAGAGTTTGGCCTCCTCGATTTTGCTTTTGGGATTGATGCCAGCACTATCAGCCAACAAATGCAAAGCGGTACTGCTACGATTCAGTCTCAAGCGGACATTTACACCGTTCAGCAAATATTTCTCTTGCAACCACATGTCCAAATGCTAACAATCCATCAGTTCTAGACTCTGTCCATTTAATATTTTGTCTCTTCGTTCTACAAATCCCTCATTGTGTGGTGTTTTGGATGCATCCGGTTCGAATTCGTTAAACTCGCCGTCATTGTCAGTTTCCCATAGTACGCAGGCATTGAGATGAGTATTCTTGGCGTCTATTCCGTACGTCAAGAGATTTTCCAGGTAGGCACGGTAAGGCTAAGTATCCATGCTGCTGCTGACCAATTTGTTATTCAAGTACAAGTCCACTGAGCTGAACAAGGAATGCATGAAATTGTTGACGGGAGCTACTTTCTCGTCTACTATAGTATCTCCTCCCTTATCTAGAACTTTGACTTTCAAGTACAAGTAACTACTATTCAGATCGATGTAATCTTCGGGCTGTCCTTTGATTTCAAACTCGATGGGAGCGGAATCTGTCAATGAGGAGACAGCGTGAAATTCCACCCATTGGGATTCTTGCATCGTCATCATGGTAGGTGGCATGGCAAACAGATCCAGTTCCGACTTGGAACAGGCGCAAGACTCTCGGTGCATCATTTTTTTTTGTTGCTGTGTCTCAATAATCGAAAACGTCTAAGTCTCGAACGGTTCTTCTTTTCTTTGCCTTTCTAGCTTTAGACGTGTGAAGTCTGGTGAAAGGGTGTTTTCTTCGTCGTCTCTTTCTGCCTTGTCCTTGCTGAATGCCTGACTCGGTAGCGTGCAGGGCATTTATAGGTGTTTCTCGTCGGCCCAAAAGGTCTTTGCCAGTTTGCAGCAAGACATTTTTGCCTGCCCTCATGAAGGCTTCTTTAGGGTTTTGTTTGTCGATGATGACATTTGGAGAAATTCTTTGCCTTGTGTCAGTGCCGCATCTTTCAAGGCGTGCAATCCGCGTGTCACCATCGGTTTCAACACCGGGGCCACCGAACGAAAGGCCGATTTTAACATATCTCCTAAACCGTGTCCTCGTTGTCGAGCAACCCCTCGGTACTCTGGATACATGACTTACGAATCGTGAGAGAATCGTTTTCGAAAATGGAGTTTCACCGTGACTTTTCCTTTGGTGAATGGAATATTTTGCCCCAGATCTCCTTTTATAGCAATGTTGACCGCGTCCAAATACGACTTCCTGACAGGCAAATAGTGAGTATGTACAAATTCGCGGTGGACGTGGTAAGTGTTTCCACCTTCCTCGTCAGTGGCCGTGGCAGAATTTACTTTGAAAGGAATGACACGCAGTAACGGCACAGAGGTGTGTCCCACCACGTTGTACTCCACCACATCGGAGTACACAAACATCAAATTCAGTCCCTGGTTCAGTTCTACCGGGAAACGAAAATACCTTGCAAAATGCCCGTTGTTGTCAATCTCTGCTTTCTCAGTTTTTTTGGAGTGCTTATCCGTGACCAAATTGAGGTCTCCACCCAAAATGTCATACAATTCAGGGCAAAATTTAATACGTATACTTTTTTCCTCACTTTCAAATTTGATGAGTAGACGGTGAGACAGTTTGTGGTACTCAATGGTGACACGTTTTTTTAGTCCGGTCAGAACTTTGTCAAATGCTGCATAGAATTTGTCAGCGATGGCCTCCACCAGATGTTGACCACTAAAATAATGGCCTGAGTTAATTTTAAAGTGATAAATGTAAAAAGGAGGAGAAGTGTCACTGCTGCTGCGGGGTATTGGGGTCTTGGGAAGTGATTTATGTTGAGAAGTGTGCATCGTGGTTTGCTGCACTGTTGGGTCCAGAATTTCGTCGTCAAAAGTGTTTTGAGTTTCAGTGATGTTTTTGATTTGTGTTGGGTGAATCATTTCTACCAAAGCCACTTCCCAATGGGCTTCGTGATCTAATGGGATGGCCTGAGGTAATTTCTCCGTGTAACAGCACAACGTGTTGTGGGGAAACACCTCCATGGAACTGTCACTGGGTAAGGTTAAGTAAAATTGGTTTTGGTGACTCATAATTCCAGAGTTCTGTGGCTCTCCGAGGGGTTACTGGACGTCAGAGGCGTGTCTCCGCCCAAAATGGGGTTGTTGTTGTTGTTATTGGAGTGGTGACTGACACTGGCACTGGACACAAGGTTCCCGTGGTTCCCGTTCGAGGAGAATATCAGGGAGGGATTGGGAAGCAGGTAACCGATGCAACTGCTCAATAAAATGGTCCACAATTGTTTGTCTCCTTGTTGCAAACTCAAATTGGCGATGGCTGCCCCGATGACACAATACACCACGAAGATTTGGCAGAAAAAGACGATTTGCGTTTTAGGCACACGTTCTCCATACCACACCCACAAGGGTTGTTTTTGTTAATCTTGCACAGAAGACTGGGTGAAGAAGTGGTCGACGTAGCTGCGTCTGTGTGAAAGGGCATGATGGTCACTTCTTTTTATAGTCGATGACTTGCGAAGCGTCGATCCAAGAATCAAAACTGGGTGGATATCCTTTCCAACGTACTTTGACTTCTTTGACACGTCGTTTGCCCACTTTACGGGTTCTGCGTTCGAGAATGCTTTCGATGTCGTACACGTCTTCTTTTTTGGTGACACGTTGTAACTCGGGCAAATAAAACGTTCCTTTGAGCACTTCTCCGTTCATGTCTTCCAATTTATAGACGGCAGGATGACGGCCATGCACTCGTCCAGTGACACGAAACAATTCGGTCGTCCAGTTAGGTAAGTAACCTTTGTCGAAAGTGCGTTTGGTTTTACCAATGCGCACCCAATCTCCTACGGTCAACTCTCCACTTTTCTTGGGGACAGCCCTTGTCGGAGACGTACCAAACAGGCGCTCAAACACCAGCACTTCGTTGTCGGGAGTCACTTCTTACGGGGCACGTCCGATGCTTCGATGGTAAGATTGGTTGTACGCTTGCACCAGGTGTGGTAAGATGTCGATGTACTTCAGAGTGTTGTGATGCGTAAAATATTTCCACATGCGTTCTTTCAAAGTGCGTTGAAAACGTTCCACGATGCTGGCTTTGGTTTCGGGATTCTCGGTGGTAAAAAAATGAATGTCACGTTTCTTTAATTCTTTTTGGAAAGCTTGGTTCAGAAATTCGGTACCTTTGTCCGTTTGCCATCGAAGAGGGTGACGACCGCTTTGTTTCAACACCCGTTGCAGGGCTCGCACTAACTCGCTGCTCGATTTGGAAGTCAAGGGTACGACCCATGCAAATTTGGAAAAGACGTCGATGACACAAAACAAATATTTGTAGCCACGATTGTAGCTGGCCAAATGAGAGACATCGGCTAAATCGGCTTGCCATTGATGATCGATGCCTTCCACTCGGGTGCGACTTCTGGCAAACTTGCGTCGAATGGGTTTGTGTAAAGTGTAGGTAGCTTGTTCTTGTAACCATCGTTGCACTTGAGGTAAACGGAGACTTTTACAATTTTTGAACTCCTGCGTAACCTGCAGGATGCGAGGGATCGTAGTAAATGCTGGCTAACACTTTTTCCATTTTTTGTGTTTGTGTGTTAATAAGGCACCCACTCTTGGAAGATGCTACTCTTTTTCTCTTGGGGTACTTTCTTGGATTGCAATGCTTTGCGTGTGCGACCGGCAATAGGTGTCGAGGAGGATGTCGGAACAGGGGATATTTTTTCTTGTTTCACTTCTGTCTTCACTTTCTTTTTCTCTTGTGATGAAGAAGGGGTGGTCATCATCTTTTTAATCCATCGAATTCTGGAGGTAGGTGGTGTTGTTAACTTGCGTACTTTTTCTGGTGAAGTTTGAAACCCTTCTTCTTCTTCTTCTTCTCCTTTTTCTGTCTTGGTCACTGGTAGTGGTGGTACTGGTACTGGTGATGGTGCTGGACTTTTCATCAAGGTCTTAAAATCTTTCAGAGTGGGTAGAGCTGTTTCGTCTAAAGCTTTCTGGTGAAAGAGTTGCAGTCTTTGCAAGAGTTGACCGTACTTATGCGATTTTTCTGTTTCGGACAAATCTTGGCGATCCATCAAGGACTGCAATTCGTGTTGTAACTGGGACATCTCGCTCGCTCAAATGGGGATTGGGAGGTAAATGCGGGGTGCGTTGTTCTTGCCAACGATGGTATTCCATCCATCGTTTGTAAGGCACTAAAGCTAGTTTTCGTCCTTCCATGGGGTTGTCAGGGGTCAATTCTGAGATCTTGGGACTTCCGAGGGCCTTTTTATCTTGCTCCCACCAGTCCTCCCAACATGGTTCCCAAGACTCCTTTCAGTAAGGGACCTAACAAGAGGGGTAAAATGCCTCCACGTTGGACCAACATCTTCTTCTTTTGACGAATGGGAATTTTCTTTTGAACCATTTGGCGCAGAACGTGACGATGTTTGCCTAAGCATTGTTTCTGGTGTTTGGACAAAGGGATCGTGCCTTTCAAGACGTTCAAACAGCATTCGCACACGGTATCGATGACCTCTTTGGAGGCTGATTGAATGAGTTTTTTTCGTAGGGGTGGAGAAGCTTTGGACAGGACAGATAACATGTCCCCATGTCTGACTAAACGAGGAGGCAGACCTTTTCTTTTCTTTCCTTGGGGCTGTTTAGAAGAGGGATGTTTTCTGGAGGGTGATATCTTTGAGTCTTCAGCACCAAAAACACTGATACCCCGACTTGGTCACAGGCCTTTTTTATACTGCAACGCGTCGCCACTGATTGTCTTTACGTCGTATCAACTTCAGGACAGGCATGACACGTCGTGCAGGGGTACGCAACGGACTAAATCGAGCCAGTTCTTGCTTGGACAAATCCAGTAAACTTTGTAACATGCTCGATCTTTCTTGGACTTTGATTTTGGGAGAAGGTACTTTGTGAGCAGCAGCCACTGCCACTAAATTGGAGGGTCCTGCCACTGGGGAAGTTCTTGGGGTCATCAACGGAGAAGTTCTTGGTGTGATCAACGTCTCCAAGTACTCTTCAGTTCTTGGTGTCATCAACGGAGAAGTGGATGAACGTGAGGCTGCCGGAGACGCAGTCACCACCGTGGCAGGTCGTGGTTTGCGAGTGTAAGGTTGCGTCCTGGCCGAAGACGTGCCTCTCTTGCGACTAGTTTTCTTCTGTGGACTTTTCTTTTTCTGGGGACTTTTTCTCTGTTTATTTTTCTGGGGGCTTCTTTTCTTTTTCCGGGGTGGTGTCTGGTAAGAGGAGGGTCCCGCCACTGGAGAAGTTCTCCTTGGGGACCTGGTCTTTTTCTTCTTCTTGGAGCTTCGTTTGACTTTTTTCTTGGGGAGAAGTTTGGGGGCATTAGGATCCCATCTTAAGAGAGAGCGAATGATGACCCCTCCTAGAGTACCGCTCCCTCCAGGTTTCAAAATGATTTGTTTTTTGGTTTGAGTGTCGATGCGGAGATCGGCCAGTTGGGTCAAAGCGACTTTGTTTCGATCAAAAAAGCGTTTGGTTTGATGTGGAATCTGAATGATTCCTTGGAGTAATTGACGTGCCGTCACCGTGAACCATCGTAAGACTTCTCTGAGACTAGCTTCTAAGACACGAGCTCGTATTTGTGGATTTTTTTCTCGACTGATGCCATACAAGGCACGAATCAATTTGACGGGAAGATGCGACTGAAGGGACGTCATGTTCGAAATGTGTGTGAGAAAGACGAAAAGGGTCTGAGGTTTTTGTAGATTTTTTTTGTGGAGTGAAATTAAGTCGAGGACGGAGACGTGTACAGGACAGGCCCTCCGTCTTGGCACCAGTGGTGAAACAAGTGGGTACGAAATCGCAAATCATCCGGGGTCGTAGGTTTCAAATCGACGAGTAAATAGGCGTGTGGAGTTTGAGTGGCATCGTCGTACGCCTGAGTCAGCCAAGGCGTTCCTAACTGTTTGGCTAAGACTTGCACTTGCGATTTATCTCGAGGGCTTTTAAACAAGACCTCGTAATGCGCATTGAGACTGATGGTGCGATGGGCTTTACTTTGTTGAAACAAATTTTGGGTGATGTAAACGACACTGCCATTACGGTGATGCCCTTTGCGCGTGAACCACAGTTTAATTTCTTCTTCGTCTTCTCCTAACATGTCGTCAAAAATGACCAAATGGGTTTGACGAGAGTCAGAGACGATGCCGTCGTCTTCTTTTGGAATGCCTTCCACAAACACGATGGAATCGCCTTGACTTTCTCGCAAGAGGCTGTACGCCGATTGCCACTCTTTGTAACACCACACGATCCGCTGAGGTGGTCGATCGATCAAATGATGTTTATGTTCGATCAAACGTTTGACGAATTCGGTTTTGCCTGAACCGCTAGGTCCAGCAATGAGCATGTTAAAGGGATGGCGAAGATACAAAGCCTCCCAACTGGCACGATCTAAGTGTTCGTCGATGACTTTGACAGTAGAGGAAGAGGGAGCAGAGACAGCAGAGGTGGCCATAGTGTCAGGAATGTCACTTGTGACACGAAAACAAACAAGACGAGAGTTTATATACTTCTTTCAGAACACGTTTATTGAATGTTTTAAACATGAATACGAAAGACAAAAATACATAAAAGCCAAAGGCTTAAGTACAAGGATAAAAGGCACATGATAACCATTAACGTGGAATAAACACAAGTGTCTGTACAACATGTTTTGGGTAATGTTCTGACCAGTTCTATAGGGGGTAAGGTCACACAAGTGTCCTCCCGAAAGGGTCTTTCAGGCCTGTCCACGACAGTCCTGTCCTGGGTGACGACGAGTTCTTCTGGCACCGTCACTAACACTGGTTGAAAAGTAACTTTTTTCCTTGAACAACTCTCGTGCATACTGGGCCACTTCTTGGGTCCAAGCCTCAAAATCCCATTCTTTCCAGGCACGGACATCTGTCCAATGGGGGTGTAAGTCACAAGCTACACACACATCGTCATACACGTCTTGGGTAGCTAAAAGTTGACGAATCTTTTTTTACCGTGGAGGTCGAGAAGTATCCAGATGAAAACGCAAGGCTTTGAGTAAAAGGAGTCTTTCGTGACCATTTAAGGCCATTGGGGTGGTAAGTACTGTTCGTAAAGAGTCCACAAAGAATCGGCTGGTAAACGAAATCCCAGAAAACAAGTCACTAAGACACACACCACTTGTCGACCCAAATTGAATGGATACAGTTCTTGTAATAATCGATGGTAATGATCCACGGTTTGAATATGGTCATTGAGTTCCTTCCACGGAATCTGTTCAATAACATGTGACATAATCCGTGGCATGGCAGCCTGATTTTATAGTCTCTTTGTTTCGGAAGCAATAAAGGTAATTTCTAACTAGACATCTTCGTTCTCCAGTAGGGAATCTAAATCTTGCATACTGTAACCGAAACGTCAGAGTTTGTCTAGACGTTTCGTCTTCCGCTAAGCAGATTCCACGTAAAATATGTTGGTAATCCTTTAACTCGTCTTCCTCAATACGTTGCAGTAGGTGAATCTCGAAGTAACCAAAATTACGAACGTTTAGTTCATTCACTAACTGAAAGTGTTCAACAAGGTCTGACCACTGAAACAATTTCTGACGAATCAGTCCTCTTATACCATTCAGGTACCAGTGGTTAAAGATCTGGTGACGTAACGGATGCAACTTTTCTTTACGTTTGACTTGTATTTTGACCACCTCTCGGTAAATGCGTTCTCTCAACTCCACAGGCAAGCCCAAAATGTTCTCTTGTAAAGTATCCATAAGTATATATACTGTTTTTGGAATCCTTGGGTGGTGGCCAATAGCCTCGTTTACCTTTGTGGCTGATGTAATATCCACTCATAATCAGTCTTCTTATACTTTGGAACAGAGCATAATTTAAAAACGGATGAATAACTTTGCGTTTGCGTTTCACTTGTATTTTGATCAGTTCTCGGTAAATGCGTTCTCTCAACTCCACAGGCAAAGCACGAATGTTCTCTAGCAAAGTATCCATGAATAGGTCAGTCCGTACAATTCACAATCTTCTTCTAGAGCAAAAGTAATCCACATAGTAAGTAATTTCTGACCACTGCCATTCAGGGTAACGTCCAAGAATCTCACTGAACTCTTTTGATGTAAACGGTCTAGAGTGATATAATAGGACGAATGCACACTTGACCCAGAGAAATCTAACACACTGGTTGACTTTTTTCACTTTCCTCTTGTGAATTTCTCGGCACAAAAGTTCTACAGTGACCCATTGAGATTTCACTCTGGCAAACCCCTGCCAAACATCCTTGTAAATCTTCTTTTGTAGTTCTTTAGGTAATGATTCAATATCGTTTTTGAAATGAAGTTTAAATACTGGTCTCGGTGATGTCCAACATTTGACTCCTAGCCAAACTGGTTTCTTCTTCGTCAACGACATGGTAAATTATTTTAATGTCTCGGTCCCACTAAGGGTAAGTAATGACAATTCGGTGACCATCGAGCATGTTCTACGTAGGCCGAATCTTGTGGTTCCCAGTGGTGAAGTGACACACCGCAACTGAAGCACTTGACTTTATCTCCTTCGTCCAAGTAGAAAAATCCGGCTCTGGCTAATTCTTCGGGGGTCGGTTCTCCCAGATACTTAGGCCATTTTCCTTTGAACGATTGAAGACGATTTTCAAAGTTGCAGTATTCCGACAAACGCACAGGAAACGAATATTCGTCTTTCACAGGTTCGTTTCGATGAGGGTTGGGTGACATGGACAGGAGTTTGCTCAGAGCTGGATGACATCCGTAGGGGGGTAGACGTGAAGGTGAACATCCCACTTTAAAACGAAACCCAGTAAAATGTCCAAGAGGACGAGTGGCACCGCTTTCGCATCCCTCAGGTTTGACACGCACAGAATCACTTTCCATGATAGGGGTAGTGAGAACAAAGTTCCCATGATGCTTTACGGCATCGCTAAGGTCACAACGTATAGCATCGTACCCATCGCAAGGCTCACAATCGCATTCCACTTCAGAAACCCCACACTTGAATTGTGCCTGTCTAAACTTGTTTTGTGTTTCTCTGAAAGTATTCATCTTGTTCGCTTGGTCTTGGTAGTCACAATGAACTATCGATCTTGCCTAGGGTTCCTTTTTATATACAGACCAATACCGACGTGTCCATACGGTAAGGTGAAATGATTGGGAAGTCGCTCTCGCTTCTGGTACACGATTTGATAGACTTTTTCCAAGGGTCGACTGACGATGTGGTGAGCGGGTAAACGTACAATCTTGTTCGGTTGATGGGTGGCCACTTTAAAGTGTTGATCTTTTCCAGACTGCAAGGCTTCTTTCAGTACCCCAAAGTTGACCACTCGACTGGTACGATAATTCAGAGTCAATCCTTTCACTTTGCACTGCGTGTGCACTTCTCCTTGTTTGTCCCGGTATTCGTAACCGTAATTTTTAGGACCACCACTGGCGAAACTTAGAATCTTGTCGTCAGGATGCTCGTCTGTCCAGGCTCCTAAACGGTCTCCTTCGATGTCAGGGTGCTGTAGACTCGGGTGATGGATGTAAATGCAACTGTCCGTGTCAAAGTACAGGACGCGTTCCCCTAACAGTTCTAAAGCTTCGTACAATTTTTAAGCGATCATGAGCTGTCACGTAAGCCGCAATGATGACATTTCCAAAAGGGTCGTCTTGTACAAAGTCCAGATCTTCTTAGTAATTGACCAAGATCAAATCCTCGCGAACGACGTCCACGTGTTTCATGTATTTGGTTTTGTCGTGAATCATCTGGAAGTAGCGGGAAGGTTCTGTCAAATATTCCGTCTTGGGTAAACACGGACGTTGTGCCATTTTACCCCACAAGCAATTTAACATCACTTTGGCAAACGATCGCCTGCCTTCGTTTTTCTCGATGTGGCCTAAAGAGATGCCTTCTTGTTCATAGTATTTCTCTTTGAATTTTATTTGGTCTTCGGGAGTGTGACACCAGGAAGGATAGCCGCTGGCTTCTTGCTTCAGTTTCAAAAAGACATCCACGTAGTCACCGAAAATGCCTTTCTGAGTGGGGTCACCCTTGTGATATTGTTGTGTCTTGGGAAAGTGACAAATTTCGTGCACTACTAACAGATGGTATCCCATGTCCAGAGCTTTGAACAATTCCACGCTGACCCAGGTTCCCGTCAAGGCACGTTCTTCCTGGGTGTGCTGGCAAGGTTGATCTTGGTTGCACGTTTCGGCACAAGTACGGCACAAAGGAAACATCAGTTTGCCTTGGCAATGGTGAGGTAACACGGGATGGTACAAGTCCGTGGGAGGCAAAACTTTACACTTGATCAGACCTTCGTATTGTCGAATGTTTTTCAGGTCAGTGTGTTCCGTTAACAATTGAGGGTGCCCTACAGGAAAGCGACAATATTTGCACACGTAGGGATACAGCGAGCACACGTCCAAGTATTTGATTTCTTCTCCTTTCTCTTCGTCGGCTTGGTACAGCAAACAGGTGGAACTGGCCCTTCCTCCGTACAAACTATCCCTTGGATTCAGGGGGTCCATGAACTGGTAACTTTCCACGAGGCATTTAAACTCGGGATCGGTTTTCAAACGGTGATCGTACTCGTGTTCCCACATTTCTAAAACTTGGTATCCTTCCTGTTCTAACTTTAGGCGTCGCTGACAAGTGGCCTGGTACAAGTCTTCCATGGTTCGTTGTAAAAACTGATTTTTAGTGTCGCGGTCAGGGTAACAGACGGGACATCCGTGAAATAAGCAACCGTTAAACTATTACACGATCTTGGGGTTTTATAAGTCTCAGCCATCGACCGAATGCGTTCCGATGGTCTTTTCACCTCCTCCGTTGCGGGCATGCTGAATCCATTTGTCTTCCTTATCGCACAAGTAATGTAACCAACGTAGGGCTTTGACCGAGTATTGACGTTTGACATAGTGGGTCGTTTGAGGGCTGATGACAGCCACGGTGTTTTCAGGCATGAATCGTTGTCGATACACTAAGGAACACGCTTTGGCAATGGTGCAAGCTTCTTTCAAAGGATCGACCCCTCCGTGTTCCATGAACAGTTCTCGAAATTTTCCACAACAACGCCGTAAAATGTCCACGTCGGAACGACAATACTTTAACATTTCTTCCTGAAAGTCGGAGGGTTCGGAGGCGTGAGCCTGGTACCAAGCGTAGAAAGCTTCTCGTTGTTCGGTACGCATGTTGTCGGGGTCGTAATAGTGAGCCTCAGGTAAATGGGGTAGAACGGCGTGTTGATTGGCTTCCGTATTGAAAAAGTGTGGAAAGTACCCTTTAGCAATTTCTGTCATTCCAAACGTTTTAGGCATTCGACTCAAAGGCATGGCCAAGTAACTCATCGAATCTTTAAACTGCACTTGTCCCACTTGCATGAAAATGATTTTGGCTCCGTTCAAAGTCACTTTAGGACGTTCGGTGCCTTGTTCCGTATAGTATCTCAAAAGAAACTGTCCATCGTATCCGGAGAAATTGTGAGCCATCACTGTGGCATGACGATGACAATCTCCGTAACGTTCGATGTCCTCTTGGCTCCACGTCTTGTTGATGGGGTCTAAGACCCATTGGGCAAAATCGGCTAACGTGTTCGGTCCTCGAAAGATTTTTTCACGCCCTCCGGTAATCTTGCTGCAGTGAGGGCAATGACTGAAGATAGGTTCCTGTATGCACTTCTCGCACGCTCGATGAGCCACGCAGAAATTAGGAATGTGAATGCCGGTCTCTTGCATGCATTCGAAATCGAAAAAGATGAAATTGCCTTTCTTCTTGTGACCGTCCTCTTTCTCTGGTGGGGGTTGATATTTTTTCACGTAGCATTCGTGTTCCAAGTCCACGATGTGGTGACAAATGTGACATTTTTTCTTTCCTGAACATACGAGTGCCTTGGCATTATTGGTACGTAGGCCTTGTCCACACGTAGGGCACAATCTCAGCAGTTGACAAGCACATTTCTTCTGTGAACCTTGCGTCTTTAGATGTTGCTGGTAACAGGCAGGGCTGACAAACGTGCGCTGACAAGCAGGACAATGTACTCTTTCTTGTCCTTCGCTCAGACAGGGTGGAGAGGCCAAACATCCTGAGCATTTCAATCCGCAATGTTTGTGTTGCTCTCGATTATTATAAGCATGGTCACATTTCTCACAGTAATAACCGTATCCCAGGAATGCAGTGATACTGGTAATGGTATCGAAATGGTCATCGTGATAATAGACATGAATGTATTTTCCGTCCTTAAAGTCTTGGCCTCGAAACAACAGAAGTCCGCGCACTTCTTGAGGGTGTACTTTCAAGGTGTAGAATGGAGCTAGGACATCTTGCAATTTTTGCATCTCAGGAATGCCACAGGGTGTGTCTTTGGACAGTCCGGCTTGTTGTAACAGGAGTTCTGCTTCATTTCGTTGTTTGGCTCGATCGGATCGTCGAATAGTTTTCCAGGTTCTTTTCCATTCTACCGTGTCGTTCTTGTTGGCATAGGTTCGTCCCACCACGATGACTCGGGCTAAACACATCTGGTCTTGAGAATTGTGAATTTGGACGAGACTCTTTTTGGTGCTGCGAAGGTCGTTCATCAATAACACCTTATTGCGTTGTCCGGTCCCTTGAGGAGGAGAGACTTGGGTCATGTCCAGTGTGGCTTTTCCATCGGTGATGTCAAACTGGTCATTAGATTGTTGCACGTGTTGAATCTTGTCCATGACTTTGGAAGCAGTCAATTCTGCAGGTCTGCTAAACTCGATCCAAACAGGGGATTTAAAACCGTCGTGTTGTATGGAAAGTCTCAAGCGATCGTCTTCTTTGGGTTGACATTGTCGCTTGAGTGCAGTGAGCAAAGAATCCCACACCCCGGTGATGAACCCTTCTGCTTTCTCTAACGGTACTTCAGCCTTGAAATCTTTAAACTTCACTGAGTATTTGTAAGCCGTGGTTCTAAATTTTCTAGAGGAGCGCTTTTCGGTCTCTCGAATGGAATAGTACTTTTCAGGGTTGACTAAGGGTGGTGAACTTTGTATAGAGGGTTCGGATTCTGGCTCATTCATGTCCTCTTCAAAATCACTGGCATGAATTTGTGCCAAGACTTCAGCCCTGGTACGAGGCGATAGATCACGTTTCTGCCTCTTACTTTCTTCTTCTTTCTTCTCGAATGAATTGGATCGTTTCATCTTGAGTGAAAAACGTCAAATGACTCAAGTTTAAACACCATGGGCTAATTTATAGTCATCGCAGACCAGCGTATATAAAAGGGTGTGTGTCTTGTCCTTTCACTATTCATTTCACTCTCTAACTGAGCACAACGATGGAAGAGACTAGACAGATCGAACGTTTCATTAGAGCTTTGCGAGGGGTCATCCGAAAATTCTCT
This sequence comes from Sinohyriopsis cumingii, assembly GCA_028554795.2. NCBI lineage: Eukaryota > Metazoa > Mollusca > Bivalvia > Unionida > Unionidae > Sinohyriopsis > Sinohyriopsis cumingii. The sequence continues at coordinate 74,577,649 of CM068827.1, read as the reverse complement.
TCAGGCCAGCCGACGGACTACTCTCCTTCCTTTCAAGATAAAAGTCAAGATACTTGCTATATCTGTCAAAAGAAAAGGCATTGGTCTTCAGAGTGTCCAGACCGTCAAAAAAGAAAAACAGGGGCTAGAAAAGACATAAGTCAAGATACCTGTTATTATTGTAAAGAAAAAGGACATTGGTATCCAGATTGCTCAAAAAAGAAACAAGAGGAGTCAGAAGAAAAGAGGGATTCTTCAGAAGAAGAGAGGGATTCTTCAGAGGAAGAAAGCAGACAGGTGAAGAAAAAGAAACAGGAGAAGAAAAGAAGAAGGGAAGAAAGTGAGGAGGAAGAAGAGGAAAAGACTGTGACGGTGAAGAAACTGAAAAAACAGAGAGTAAACAATGAGATAGAAGAAGTCAATGAATTTTTTAAAGTGTTATGTTGTGAATTGGATTGTAACTATTGAGAAAGGAATAAATTAATTATATAAGGTAAGTGTCTTTGAGTTTTGATTTTAAAATAAGAAGCTACACTCACGCACTCATATACACGTACTATAGGGGTAAAATGGGGTTTTTTTTTAGTTATTGGCAATTGAAAGTGTATCTCTTTTCGAGAAATGTGGGTGGCCCTGAAAAGGGCCTTTTTGGTGTAGGGGTGAGTTTAAGCAATCAACTTTAACTGCCTTAAGCCTTTGCCACGGCCAAGGCCTACTTCTGGACTGCGTACTGTTGATGATGATTTGGTTGAAATCACTAAGGGTGGTACGGTAGGCTTAGTCACAGGGTTGACGTGTTTAGCTCGGGAAGGTCGTATTCTCTTCGGTCGTAATAAAGAAGTCTGATACATTTGTTTCAGACTTCTTAACTCCGCTAAAATGTCCAACAGTACCGTGACCGTTTGATTTTCACCCTCTTGTTTCTTTGCTGATACTTCTTGTTGTTTTTTTCTTACTTCTTCTTCTTGCTGCTGTTGCTGTAGGAGAAAAGCTTGTTCCGCTTCCTTTTGTCGTTGTATAAATTTCTCCAATTCTTCTTTCTGTCTAAAATTCTCCACTTGCGGTAATGAAGGTGACGAATGTTCCGGAACAAATTCTTGCGAGGTAAGAAAATCCACAAAATCCCAATTTACTTCTTCTGAAAGTAAGTCCGGGTTCCCTTGGACGGTCTCCACTGCTGGTGCACCCCAATGAATCGTTTTCTGAGTTTCCGTCATGTTGAATCACTGTCGCATAGATTGACTGCACACAGGCGCTAGCGAATCTATATAGACCACGTGACGTCACAGACTGCTCTCTTCGGATTGGATGCGGGCTGACTGAATTTTGTAACGCGTGTTTGGATTGGCCAATGAACTCAATCCGTTTCAATCCTTCCTCTACCTATAAATAAGTGCAGTTCACTGCACTGATTCACCTGTTCTCGGCGCCTCATGATGTGGACCGATGTGCAATCTTCTACGCTTGTGTCTTCGATGATGTTCCGGACGGACATACCCATGTATGCCGGTCCAAGTGGACAGTTGTCCACAGGACAGACACCAGTCTGTGGATACGTAGGATCTACGTAGAAAGACAAGGATGCCTCAAAAGAGTCCTGATTTACGGTCCTACAGTGATTCGCAGCCTAAGGACAAGAAGAAAACCAGTGCGGTGCCACTTATGTTAATGGATACATTAACATAAACCCAAAGGCCCTTTTCAGGGCCACCCACATTTCTCGAAAAGAGATTGACTTTCCATTGCCTACCCCATTTTTTTTTTATATTTTTTTTTAAAAATAAATAGAGTGACCCAAGACTTCTTTTTACCATTGTTCATATCCCCTTGTCGCTAAACAGTCCCACCCTGTTTATTCCCATATTCCCATGTGCAATTACCCTTGTCGCTAAACAGTCCCACGATTTTTCGTCCATGTTAAATTTACATAGTCGCTAAACAGTCCCAGGGATGGTTAATGTTAAATTTACATAGTCGCTAAACAGTCCCAGGGGGTCTGTAATGCTAATTCCCATTGTCGCTGAATCGTCCCCCTTAACTACTAATGGGTTGTGGGTGTGAATCCGACCTAGACAAGGATCCACTGACAACTGTGTAAATCTAAACAAGGTAATTTACTCCCAGAGCCTCGGAACTAATTAGTCTTATAATTAAACACAATCAATACACCAACTATTCACACCATTTAAGCATGAGAAGAATCATTATTATTGTTGAAAACAGCAACAGACAGGAAACAAGTTATGGAATCCACAAGAAACCTTTCTTGGGTGAAGTCAAAACAATGTGGAGGGGATGCAAGATATATATATATATATATATATATATATATATATATATATATATATATATATATATATATATATATATATATATATATATATATATATTTCTCTTATATCTTATGATAGAGAGGGTCCTATGTCAGAACGGGTCATGGAGGTAATCTAGGTAGTTTTGTCACTCTGTATGATTTTTTTCCCTTCAGATTATTGCGGGGGGTGGGGTCTTTTCAATATCAAGCTCGAGTCGAGCACATATGCTCTTGGGCTACGTGTTGTTTAGTCCTACAATGTAAGATATAGCACATGTTGGTTTTGTTTTAGTGCTATGTCTTACTATCTAAATAACGGCCTTGTATAGCGTGTTCCAATGTCGTTGACATCGGAACAAGTAGTCAAAGTTTCAGGAATATCTCACACATTTGGCAGCATATATAGACACTCTTCTACTATTTTATGTGTAATTAATATACCTGCTGTGTTGTCTTTATCCTGGCGGAATAAAAAAGACACCAACAAATGGAGGCATTTTCATGTTCCGTTGACATACATTTGAATTTGTTGCAATGCCACAGTAGTTGAGGTATGCAGAAGTATGTTTAAGTAGGTTCATGTGACGGGTATGTTTCCTGAACGAAACGAAACGTTGCTTTAAAAGTTTCAATAGTCATAATATATCTTTATTCGTTTTGCTAAAGAATAATATTTCAACTTAACCCAATTTCGGCATTCCCGGCTTTCATCGCTTTCCAGTCAACTGTAATGTAGGCCAACGAAACTTGAAAACAGGTCCATTTCTTTTGTGAGAATTTGAACTTATTTAAAAAATGGCATCAGGGTAAGTAAAGTCTGACAAAAACATTTTAACTTTACTTTGTAGGAAAGCGTCGTTATTTAGTTGCAAGTTGTGTGTGATATTTCTGAAAATTTGACTTTCGTTATACTGTTAGTCGACATCAAAACACGCTACACAGTGCCGTTATTTAGGCAGTAAGACCCATCACACACACACACACCCAATAAAAATATCGGGTGATGAGTCTTTTCTTACGTTGTAGGGCTACGTGTTGTTAGGCCTGCCGTAACCCTTGATTTTTGTTGATCTGGTGTGCATGTACTCTGGGTTATCTGGTGAGAAAACACTTGGAAATGCATTTCGCAGGAGTCGTCTCATGGTCTTAATTCCAAATGACTGTTTCATTTTGGAGGCGGGATCGAAATCGTCTTCTCTGAAGTGGTCACTCCAACAACTTGACTGTCTTGTTCGTCATTAGTTGGCTCAGTCCAGTCTTTTCTTCTTGTTCGTATCTGCTTAACCCATTGTTTCCTTGAAAAAGGATTAGTAGGAAATAAGTGCAAACTCGCTCCTTCTCGTGTTATATTGCTACAACCTCCAACAATACACCTTTTCAACATTTTTTCACACACACAGGTGCTCGACCCGAGCTTGATGTTGAGAACAAAACACAAAACAATCTAACCTTAGATTACCCCCATGACCCGTTTTGACATAGGACCCTCTCTATCATAATATGTAAGAGAGGAGGTACGGAACTTCCAGATACTTCGTTCCAGTGGCGTCGTTAGGGGGGTGCGGGGGGTGCGGACCGCACCGGGTGACACCATCTCAGAGGGGTGACACCAAATTGATTTTGATGAAGTGATTGACAGGTTTGCAGCTTTGAAGACCAGGAAAGGAAAATTTTAAATAAAGTAAGTTTAATGAAAAAATAACTATAACTTAATGTTGTTACAGTACTTAAATACTTTTACCTTCTGACCTTCAATTAATTTGTTTTTGTTCTTGTCATTTTCATACTGTGGACTTATTTTAAGAAGAAGAAATCCATGATGGAAGTCTGGAGGGGTGACACCATGAGTTTACCGCACTGGGTGACACCAACCCTAGCGACGCCGCTGCTTCGTTCCACCCATGACCTTCGATTTCCTTCTGCTATTTTGGTCTTTAAAGGCACACGGCCAAACTATATGGCTTGTTTTACTCCTGAGATACTTTTATATTTATCAAGCCATTATTGACTTTTCTGCGTTGTACCAAACTGAAGTTATGGGCTCCGAAACGTGCGATTTTCGCGAATTTTTACTGCTGAGAATCACATAACAGTGGTAGATGCAAAAGTAAGTTTTGACTTACCATTAACTCGGCTCAACTTTAGGAATCCTGTTCCATGCAAGAATTAGACATTGTATTCTTCACTGCACAGACAACGTATAAATGCATGCTAACCCCTGGCGAGGAAAAAGTGTAATCCAAGTGGACAAAATGAGTAATCCACATATAACATGATACAAATTCAGTGAGCATATGCACAAAATGATTTATTTATCCCTTTGGAATTTAACATCAATTACTACTTCAAGTTTTCGTATTGAACAATTTGAGCTTTAAAAAGCAACCGACTCTCATAGTACATTTCAAAACATATTGTACCAGCTGAGATTATGAATGTTTTGCACACCAGTAAAGCAATAAGTGCTAGGTTAGACAGCCTGGATCTGTATTCAGTTTTATTTTTGTTAACAATACTGAACAATCTCTCACAGTCAGCATTAGAATGGTTAAGAACCAATATTCCTTTCATAACCTGAAAAAGAAGAGGAAATTTATATCTTAGAGTCATTGGGTCTTTTAGCTGGGAAATAAGATGAAAAAATCAACTCTATCCGTATGAAGTACATTGTCAGGTAGAGTGGAGTGCCAACTTGATACTTCAAGAGTTCCTCTAATTTTTCAGCAGCTTTTCCTGCAACATGGTGCATCATATGACAGAGACAACCTGGTATGTACAATGAAGGCGACATTTTGCAAAATATAGAATGTAACTCCTTTATGAATTACAGTCATCACTGATGCAGTATCAGCTTAAAACCCCGTACAATTATGCCAATTTAAGTTTATTAAAAGTATTATCAAGCAAATAAATAAAATGCTTTATCCAGTGGAATCTACTGTTAATTCTGGTAATGAAAGAAGAACACTTTGACTTTGCCCTTTTCGTTGTCAAAGTCTCTTACACAAACTGGGTACAAATTTTTGTCACAATCACTACTTCTGTCTTTTGCAATACTAAACGGTCCAGTTTTCATGGCTTTTGCAATTTTAAGTGAAGTATCTTCTGCTAAACACCTAACAATATGACATGATTTTGTTCTTGCACATGCATATTTTCTGCAATTTTGGAATCAGGAAACATTCGTCTGAACAAGGGACCAGTGTAGTCTTCTACCGCTAGAGGTGGTTTTATTATGAACTCGGTAGATACAAAATCTGTATTTATAAAATTCGTGTCCATAATTTAGTTCTGCTGTATAAAAAGAAGTTACCTCAGTACTGGAGTTAGTAAACGAGCTAATTCAAAGTTTCTTGTTTTACCACCATGACAATATTAAAATCCTTTCCACGCAGGCTGCAAGGAGCATGAAGATCCCTAGAATGGAATGCTCTATTTTGTAATTCATGTATTCATATCTGAATCGGTTTTCGTCCTTTCCTAATCCATCTGTGAAATTATTAAAAAATATTTTTGCTCTAATACGCATCGACTAAAATAAATCTGACTTGACTTTTAGGTGGCAGGGCCCAGTTTCGTAAATTGGCCCCTGGCAAATTTCTTAACTTAAGGCTATGGTGTGACTTTTTCAGCTATTATTGTTTACTATTTATAGATATGGATATATTTGTGAACTAGGTGTTTCGGGCTTGTGTTGTTCTTGAAATTGATGTCAGGCATGTACACCTTCCATAGTTGCTCTGCAGTATGTTGATAGTGAAATACCAATAGTTGGCTAGGAAGAAGAGCTAGCCTCCCATAGCAGTAGACACGTGGGTTCAAGGCAACTAGAGTATCTCAAAAACGGCTTGGATGACAACTATTCTGAATTGCATCAAACTATTTAGTAGACAATGTTTTTCAAAATTTTCATCAGGGAAAGGGCTTGCGTTTGCACTGTGAGCACCACATGCTGTCAAAAATGGCATTTGGATGTGAAAAATGCAGGTATAAAATAGGGGTTGGGGTGCATAAACCTCTTCTGCTGTGAACTGCCATTGACTTCTCTGGTCAAGTGAATACTATTCTTATGCTTTGTTTTAATATAGGTATCTAAAAATATGGACCTTTTTGACCTCATTTGTGTATTTGATTTTTTATGATTTTTTATACTAGGTCGCTGATTGCGGCATTAAATTTGTACATAAAAACTGGACCCTGCCCCCTTTAGCGCAAATACCTACAGACTGGTTCTGTTCTGAAATAGAACAAAGAATCTGCTAGCAAAGATTAAAAGGTAGAAAACCAGTCTGTTCTCTCCTAACTAAGCCATACAGCTGCTATAAATATAAACCGAGGTCAAAAGTTGAAAGCATGCTTCTTGAAGTAGGGCAACTGCTATAAATAGAACATAATACTCTTAGAAAAGTTCATGCAAATCTTCGGACAAGAGTACTCTTATGTCGTAGTTACATAGAAGCCGTCTTTTCTAGAATACGGTTCACAGGCACTTGATTCTGGGGTAAACAAATGTGTACACTCACTAAATTTGCCATGAGGTATGTTTGTGTGAGTAGTGACCTTAATTATGGGGAAATTAGAAGTCTTAGAATATAGGAATAGAGTCAACTTAAATTTAAAACTGTTGCAATAAGTGACAGAAATATATGGTGAAAATGTTTCTTTTCATTTATTTGCATAACATAGTGAGTGTACACATTAGTTCACCCCAGAATCAAGTGCCTTTGATACGGTCTGTGGGATTCATGGGATGTTAATAAAAATGAGAAAGCAAATTATTAATTTTTTTTGGAGGGGCATATATCGAAAACGCGCAATCGAATACAGTTACGCGTAATGCATAATTTTGTGGGGAAAAAAGCGTAATGATAACGCCAAAAGCGTAATGGTTGGCATGTGTGTGTATACATGCGATTTTCCAAATAGGTAAACTATGCGGCACACACGTCAACGCCGAAATATGATTGGCTCAAAAGGTTATACTTATTATCACATGAGCTCAGACTTGTCTCAGAGTAAAAAATTCGCGAAAATCTCACGTTTCGTAGCACGTAACTTCAGTTTGGTACAACGCAGAAATGTCAATAATGGCTTGATGAATAGAAAAATATATCAGGAGTAAAACAAGCTATGTAGTATGGTCGTGTACCTTGAAACACAGAAATAGCAGAAGGAAATCGAGGGTCATGGGTGGAACGAAGTACGTGGAAGTTCCGTACCTTCTCTCTTATATATCATGATAGAGAGGGTCCTATGTCAGAATGGGTCATGGGGGTAATCTAATGTATTCTTGTCACTCTGTGTGATTTTTCCTTCAGATTATTGTTTTGTTTTCTCAACATAAGCTCGCGTGTAGACCAAAAAGTTGTTCTCCACCATTTTTTTTTTTTTTTTTTTTTTTTTGACTGGCGGCGAAGTCACAAAAATAAAAGGGAACACTCTTTTCATTGTAGTTACGTTCAACAAGTTGTTCACCTTTATTTTTGTGACTTCGCCGCAGGGTCACTTCCGCTTTGCCTTACGGAAATTACCGAGCGCGAATCAGCTATGAGCGTTTTGTCAACAACGATAAAAAAATCGATGTTCTGTAGTCATTATTTTCATTAATGATGAGGTATATGCCATAAAGTCTATACAAATCGCTTCGTGAATTTAATTTATAATATAAACGGAAGTCGCGTGAGTGCACAAGTAGACCTTTAACACCTATACCAAAAGTAAGTCACGTGTGATGAACCTAGCTAATAGTATGTCGAACAGATGAACTTTAAGAATTCTGCAGATCATACTGTTTTAAAATATTCGTGCAAGAACTAGTTGCATGAATAATCAATCATATCTTTGGGGATTTAGAAAGGCTCTCGTACGTAAGGATATACGAAGGAGTAAAGGTGAATACGGTACACATGTACTTACGATACGCACTCAAGTTTTACAAAACGACCAGTGTCTCCATTTTTTTGCTGCAATATACAGACAAAGCTAAGCTAGGTAGTGTTGCTCTGGACAGGTTACATTGTACAGAGTTTTACAATAATTTCTTGCTCTGATAAAACTCCGTCCACTCAACATGGGCACAGTATTCATTTATCTAGTGGTATTGTTGATACTGTTGTTTATATGGAAATGTTTTTCAAAATCCAGCAAGGAAAAACGACTGCCACCGTGTCCACCTGGAAAACCGTTGATAGGCAACTTGCTCGATTTCAAAAGATCGCCTCATTTAAAATTGGAGGAATGGACCAAACGCTATGGACCAATTTTGACGTGGACTATATTTAACAGAAGGGCAGTGGCGATAAACAGGGCTGACCTAGTTAGGAAGTTATTAACCCACGAGTCTCTAGCTCCATATACAAACGACCGGTTCAATAGCTTTCAAGGGGAGTATGTTGTCTGGAATTATAAGGATGTTCTCTTTGGTGAGTTTTATTTATTTGTTACCTCCTTATGTGAATTTTTTTTACCTTTCTGTATGTCCTCTCTCTCTCTCTCTCTCTCTCTCTCTCTCTCAGGGGCCCCGAGTGGCCGAGTTGTCTAAAGCGTTCACCGTTACGGACATCTCACCTGTCTGCGTCGGTTCAACTTCGAATCTCGGATTCGGCTAATGTAGTTATGTGAGAAAGCTTGCCAGTAGCTTCTCGTGGGTCGGTGTTTTTTTTCCGGGTTCTTCCTCCACCATTAATACTGGCCGCCATGTATAGCCTATCTTGTGCTGAAAAATGGCGTTAAACCCTACAACAACAACAACACTCTCACTCTCTCTCTCTCTCTCTCTCTCTCTCCGTACACATATGTTGGTATCATAGTATGTATGTATGTATATATGTATGTATGTATTTTAGTTATGAACAGTTATTTACTTTGTACTATGGTTTATTGAATGTGTGATGCAGACTCTTAATGTTTGTTTGTATACACTCGTACATTTTCTGATTGGTATATTAAGATTTGCGTCCTCTCTAGCGAGGCATACTTGTGACGCCGAAACAGGAGCGAGGTGGCTAGGGAAAGGTAAGGGCTGGAGGTTCATCTTAGAAGGTTTAAAACAAAAAGAAGAAGAAAAAAAAAGGCTTGGTTGGAACGGAGGTAACTAAAATTTCTGCAAGGATGCGAGCCTCGCAACATTTGCAACCCATAGATATTAAATACAAATGGGTACCAGTGGCGTCACTATGGTTGGTGTCACCCAGTGTGGTAACTCGTGGTGTCACCCCCTGGACCTCCTTCCGAAACATACCATAGAGAATCCTTAGTAATATCATTTTGATGTCACCCCCTCTGACGGTGTCACCAGGTGCGGTCCGCACTCCTCGCACCCCTCTAGTGACGCCACTGATGGTAGTCCGCGTTTCCTCTGACCCTTGCCACCCCATTTTTGATATTTGGACAGTTATGTTGTAGTGTAGGGTCAGAGCGCATTCCCTATCGAAAAGTTGAAATTCGCCGACACCATTTGGTGTCGGCATGGGGTAGCCGCTTACTAGCCAGCCCAGCAAACTTGAACGACCTTTCATCGAGATATAACTGCATGAAATCGATAGGAATATGATTATTTTCTCAGACATTGAGATCATGGCATTCTTTATGTCTTTAATCCGATGACACACGAGACGAAAGTACGTCGTTGCTAAAATTTGACCTGAATCTGGCCATATGTATTGCAAGTCATGTGACTACACAACGCTCGAGCCGACATCTCAATGACATCAGAGGTCATGCAGTCAAGTGAAATCAACAACAGCCCATTTCTAGTGTTGCTGTAGGAAAACAAATCGAACATATATATATATATATAAAAGTCATGTAATTTTTTTAGAAAAATTAAAAAAAACATAAGCTTCTCAAAATATTTATTGTGAAAACAACGACGAAAATCTGTAAATGTTGCAAAAATTAGAAGAAAACCAGATTCACTACGATGAGCACGTGTCAAAAAACATCATTGTCACGTGCTCGGTACTTTTTGAAAATGGTTTTCTCCACCCAGATACTGGGAGGTTTCTGTTCGTTGCTCTCAGAATAAATATGTTGAGATTTAAGTGTGCATTATATTTATTCACAAACATTAAGTGACTTCTATATAATGTGTCCAGATTCTATGTACAACAACTTGGGAAATTTGTTGATTTCGATATCACGTGACTATATGACCTCTGATTTCATTGGCAAGTAGGTTCCGAGATTTGTATAGTCATGTGACTCGGAATGCAAATGGCCAGATCCAGGTCAAATTTCAGCAACGACGTACTTTCGTCTAGTCTGTCAGCGGATTAAAGACATGACGAATGCTATGCTCACGATTTTTGAGAAAATAAATCATATTCATATCGATTTCATGCAGGTATATCTCGATGAAAGGTCGTTCAAGTGTGATGGGTCGGCTAGAAAGCGGCTACACCATGTCGACACCAAATGGTGTCGGCGAATTCCAACTTTTCGATAGGGAATGCGATCTGGCCCTAAACCCCAACATAACTGTCCAAATATAAAAAATGGGGTGGCAAGGGTCAGAGGAAACTGGGACTACACTGATGGGTACCACGAACATTTTTATACCGCAGTATTTGTAATTATTATATGCTCATTTTTTTTTTCTCCGTTAACTATATAATGTCAGAATCTTTTAGTATTTTCCGAAAATGAACTCGCGTCTAAATACACTTATTGCATTCACGTGCATAAAGGAATCTAGTAAACAAACAAACAATGGACGCCGACGCCAGCACATTTGATTTGTAAACAAATCATGTACACTCGCGAAAGAGGCGCTTTACGTTGTGGTTGTTTAAATTTGTTTCTGAATGAAATAAAACTTGTTTCGTGGACTGCCACATACTAGTACTAATATTAGTACCCTTACTCGTACCTCGTGGACAGGATACTAACATGAGCATATACGTGTTAATGGAGCAAGCCGGGTGTGATTCACACCCGGCCTTCTTTTAGCCTAATAATAACACTTTAAACATATTCCTTGCTTGTAATCCAATAAATTGGTTAGTCCTCTTATTTAATACCGGAAGTATCGAAAATCATTGTAGAAATAGTTGTAAAATCTCGTTTACATTTTTTAGCCGATATTTTCGTTTAGATCGTCCGCCATATTATTTCAAATAATGATTACTTCCCTTCTCAGCCTCGTTTGTTTGTGTGCCATATAAGGACATTGGCGCCTTTTTTGGAAATGTAAACAAATCGTAGTAAAATTTTGGCGCCGTTTGGGTCAGAAATTCTGCGCATTAATAGTAAATACGGTTTATCGGTAACTTTGAAATTCCACCAAGAATCGATTATTCGCACCTGATTGATAATTATATAACGTAGAATATCCAAAATATGGTCTGGCAAGCCTTACGTAGAAAAGGGGTCACGGCGAGAGTCTCGCGTTATCTGTCATGGCGGACAAGATAAGGCTAGAGTAGCCGTGCCAATTTATTTTATCGCGTACGGGCTGAATGAATTCAAAATAAGCCAAATTTCTTTCACAACATGATTATACTTATGTATTTGATTTCTACACTGTTTGTTTTTCTGACTTCAGTGACGATTTTTTTTGCTCCATTACATGATATAGGATCAGTTCGTAGCCTCAACCACAACAAATCATGTTGAGGCTACGACATCGTAGCTAGCCACATACCAGCTGCTTTGGCACATTCCATTTTAAATTTTTGGATACAATGTTTCGGATTTAGGCTAGCTACAGTATACAACAGACGTAAGAAAGGGTCCTTAACAATACCATACAAGTGACAAAGTCATATACTGTCTTCTTTAGCTGGTGATAAGAATGGCAAAAAATATACATAGTTTTACATCCTGAATTTCCTCAAAATGTACTTTCTTAGTTTTGCAAATCCGAATTACATGACAAAAATGGTACTAACAGCTGCCTCGCTTGGCTTAAAGCATTAAAAGGTTAGTGTTAGGACTGGTCGGCCTGGTGTCAGGATAATGTGACTGGCTGGGACATCATGCTACATGTCTGCGGCATGATGCCCCATTGCTAGACAGCACTATAAACTGTCACACTGCAGACATCGTACCGATATGACTGAACAATTGTTAAAGCTACATATAAAATCTAAATCACACACACACACCACCGGTAAAAAAAATACCACGATCAACGGGTATACTGGTAATACCAACAAATCTAATGGATACGACGTTTTGTTATTTTTACATAGCAAATCGCTAGACTTAAAGGCTGATTAGGCTATGATGTATTCCACTTGTTTTTGTAGTCGTCTGAGGAAGTTTTTGGCAAGTGGCCTTTGCTGGAACAGTTGTATTATATTGCCCAGTACGAACATAATTATTGGACCACATATAGAAGGATAGCTGATCTGTTACCCTCCATGCTGCTCATATTTTTAAACTATCACAGTTCCCAGGAACGTAGTTAGAAAAGGCCAGAGCTTCCTCGTTATGTATTGTATATTATCGTCTGGAAAGAGATTTAATCTTTTATTTCTTGTTTAGTGAATAGTCAAGGTGGTCATAATGGCAGCTATAGACATTTGGACTCGTATCACAGTTATTTTTCCTATATGGTCTCAAGATTTGTTTCTTAGTACTGAACTTTGCACTGTGTGTGTTGATTGTTATGGTTGGGGTGGGGTGCTCCCAATATTTTATTTAAACTATTATTGAAGTCCCACCCAGGCTCTGATTAGTTGGAAGTTAAATTTAGAGAAAGATAGATCTAAAACTCCGAGCCCTCAGTCAGCAATGCCGACGGTTACAGGTTGAAATTCAATGAATAACAATTTAATAACAATTCATTAATAAAATGACTCAAATTTCAAATTATGCTCATTCCGCCAGACCCTTTAATAATTCTATTGCATCACTTGGTTTGCAGTTTGAGACTGATTTTCACCTGTCTTGTATTTCTACTCATCTTTTATATCCTTTCTCTCTCTTATGTCTCACAATTCCTTCTCTTCCTTCCCGATCTTCCTCCAAATTAATTCTCCTCCTCATCCTCGGCTTTCGCTAGACACCTTCTCCATCTCCTCCACTTTTTCCCACATGACTGCACTTCTGTCGACTTCAACTGTTTCGGCTAGTCTCACTTCCATCTCCAGCTCTTGAAGCTCGAGATTCAGTGGAACCAGAAGTGATGTGTCCCCTAAAAAGCTTCCAGTGTACGATTTTTTTCCTTAGACCTAATCTCACATTAAACACAGCCTATCATCAGATAACGGCTATTAAATTTCTTCGGTCACGCATTCATTCACATCGAGATACCCGTACATTCTTGTATGGTAAAACAAACGTCATAATACAGCACGGTATCAATTACTTCTTATACATAGATCAATAAATTGCGTCACATCAGTACATATTCCTAATCCCGTTATAGTAAACATTATCACAACAATCAGACGAATATCTTTACCTTACAGCTCACACAAAGTACGCAAATATCCATGCTCTGATATATACATACGTCCATAGTAACTTGTCTTACATACTTCAACCATTTTCCAAATTCACAATTCAGGCATGTGTAAATTCCAACATAACGCGTTAGTAAATGCACTGGTTCACTACGAAATAATCAAATTCCGCCTCGCATTAATAACTCTCTACGTAAGCCTCAAGACCATTTCTCCAATACGCATGTAAATGAAACACTACAAAGGTAATTCTACATACTAAACGATCCTAGTAATTAAGTGTAGAAACTACAAATAATTACAAGTATGTTGCCGTAATATTCGGCAAAATCTAGCAAATAACTTAATGATCTTTTTGAAGCTTTGTCTTTTCTTAGAATATACCTCTAAGTGTTGCCGCCGAATTAAGAATGGCTTCTTCTCGGAGAAAACCCCATTCATCAGCAATCCGTCTAGGCGAATACTAAAGTTTCTCTTACAAGTTGGAAGGTATCATTCGGGTCTGAATTGTAATAACGCCATCTTATCTCAAATTTTAATTGGACCGATCAAATCAAACATAGCGGACAATAACCCTCTCGCTGATTGTCAACGTGGCGACGGATTAGAATACGCCTCATTCACCTAATGGATTTGCCTTTGAACATTGAACAAACTTTTAACATACATATGTCTTAACGGCAAGCCTTTGTTAAGTGATGCTATCGGTCGCCATTCCAACTCATGTTTCCGGTCTCTGGCTGGTCATGGTAACCTTGGGTAAGAGTTCAACACTAATCCCGCAATTGTCGAGTGAAGTTCCAGTCGGTCTGATCCTAGAAAGGAACCCTAAGTTAAGAATGCGTGTGTGTGTGTGTGTGTGTGTGTGTGTGTGTAGCTTCTATTACAATATCTACAAATGCATTATTTTCTTTTTCTGACTCTGATTAATGACAATCTAGTATCTAGTCCATGGATATTGTGCCAGTGTATTTTCCTAGATGATAGTAAATATTTCCTCAAACCCGAGTCTCCGTGTGCACGCGATCGAGATTCCATTGATATTGTTCATATTGGTGATACAATCATAAATCCAAGAAGAAAAGAAACACTCCCAGAAAAGCTGAGGCCGAGGCTTCCTAGAATCAAATCTCCAACTAAAGTGCAAAAATAGTGAAGTCGAGGACAGATTATCTCATGACGGGTTATGGATCAAATCGCGCCCCAAGTACAGCACAGCAAACATCCGAACGGTAATTTTAAGGCGCGTGATCTACTCATATAATAAGGGAGAAAGGAGCAGGAAAGAAAACTTAGACGCGCCCCTTATAAACGAGGAAACAAAAGGCTGTCATAGAGTATATTGTAGAAAAATTAAATGAAATCGTCGGAGATAGAGAGACCTCTTAATAAAAGTGATTGAAATTTACAAGCTAAGATGGGAGCTCTTCTACTGCCAAGCAGAAAATAAGAGGTTCAGAGGAACTCAGTTTCGAATAAATAATCCATAAAAAGTCTCATTGTCGTAAATTTGAATCTGTATGGTATTTTTCTTAAAGTAAAGTAGGGGTGGACATCACCAAAAACCACGTCAGCCCCTTCTAGGAAAATCTGCCCAAAAGCCAAATAGACCTGTCATTTGCAAATTTTATCCAGACGGACGACTGAAGTCACCCGAACATCAAGGATTCTATATATGCGATCATGATAAAAAATCATAAAACCTACAAAAGAGATATAAAAGCACACACTAATCAAAGAGGAATGGAAAGTTGATTGCCAACTGTTTGACAGGCTCACTGATAACATAATCAAACGCTTTGGTTTACCGATGGTCTGAGGAAATTAATGGATTAAATTGTGAAACTAAAGGCTAATCCGTTTCAGTTACATTATTTTTGTTCCTTATTTTTTTTAATTGTTATGATGAAGTTCTGTTTACCTTCCACATGTGTCAATTGATCTGTTGATTTAGAGGCACATATATAGTGTTAATCAGCGGGAACTATATAATACGTAACGTACCCACTACTACGCAGCTACATGTCATATGTACATGCAGGTAAGTCAAGCCGCTAAGCTGATTGATGCAATCCTGGGATAGGCTCTATCATTAGAGACTGGTTTCAGTATTTCTGTGTTTTGGGGCGATTTTATTTATTTTGTATAATGCAAGAACTGAATACTGCACTCGTCACATTCCCCATAAATTTAATAGAGTATCCTACCTTTAATCTCAGAGCATAAATCAACTGGATTACCTTCTGCTTTCTTCGCTAAAAGAGAACTTCTGAGCATGCGCATCAGTGCATCTAGTGAGATGACGTGTTTCGTTCGTTTTGAAAGTAAACCTATACCAGGCAAAGAAATCCGTGCTGTTTGATGCAAGTTCTTTTATATTTATTGGTAGAACATACATAAAGAAATAAAGACAAAAGGCTGTTATCCTATATATATATATATATATCTGTGTGTGTGTGTAATGTTATGAATTTATCAAAAAAGAACACATATTATAATTAGAACTTCTTTTATATGTCGGACAGGATCCAAACGGTGAGTTCAATGTTTACCACAAGAAACGTTCCATTTCAGAATTAATATTGAGCTACGCCCTTTTTACAGTTATTGTACAAAAGCTTATAAGCTTGCAAACATTTATATTATTGTTATCTATGTTTGATTTAATTATATCGGATTTAATATATATTTATTTTTTATTTTTGTTATATTTTTAATTACATGATATTGTAATGTAAATTTATTCAGTAGAGATGATACTTTTTTCAGAAAATAATTTGACCTTGACTGTTAGCTTTGTAAACACCAGGTGTTGATCTAA
Organism: Sinohyriopsis cumingii; assembly: GCA_028554795.2. NCBI lineage: Eukaryota > Metazoa > Mollusca > Bivalvia > Unionida > Unionidae > Sinohyriopsis > Sinohyriopsis cumingii. The sequence continues at coordinate 74,561,124 of CM068827.1, read as the reverse complement.
ATCCTGACCTTGTTTCAGAGTTCGTAGCATCCACGTAAACAAGTTCTGTTTTATTTTTAAATGATTGGTTGTTGTCGAGGTCATGTTGGAACTTCGTCTTTAAGATGTAAACAATTTTATTTTATTTTTTATTTCTTAGAGTAAAACGATTGGTTTTCGTCAGGGTCACACTGGGTAGACGTGATCCTTAACAAGTACTTATTTTCTATAACCTTCGAGAAGATGATCACGTGACCCCTTGTTTACGTTTTACAAGACCATATAACCTCTGATTTGGAGAAATATTTTCAGTAGCAGCTGGGCTGTTAAACTGTTATATGTTTTGCTGTTTGGAGTTATTTCAGATTACTTGGTTTGGAGTTATTTCAAATTACTTGGATGCAAAAGGATTCATTCTTTTATTTTTCTGGAAAATATATTTTTATATAAAAATGTATTCAGCTATCAGAAACCAGAGTGATAATTCTTGTTTCTTCCAGGAACTGTAGACTTCAGCACTATAGATTGCAGCATACGTCATCTTCATCCATCTTGGATTCTTCGTCGGGATTCGAACGTGAAATCAGTAGAACATTTTGTTATTAGGACTACTAAAATTTTATTCTTGGATTATTTTTGGATTTGATTATGTAAAACCGTAAGTTCATATGGTTTCATTTTTACAGAATATTTTCATGGAAATAAATTATTGTATTTTTTCAAAGCTTGTTGTTTTCACTCTTTCTTGTGTTACTGTGTATTCGAGCCTAAACACATGACATGAGATTATAAGGTTTTAAATTTGAAAAATACAGGGATTTTTTAAAATAATTTTAATTAATTTCATTGTTCTAGAACAATTAGAAGGTCTCATTAAATCGTGTGACCAACAAGACGTACACAATATCTAGCTATATGAAGAAATTCAAATGTCCTTGACTCGGCCTAAGATAGTAATCCTAATAGTCGTCCAAAGTTGTTTACACCACTTCACTAGTCTTGAACAGGGTCAGCTATCAGATACAATTTTACATTACCCAAAACATATAATGAATTTTAAAATATTAAGTAACAAATAATGCAACATACATACATACATACATACATACATACATACATACATACATACATACATACATACATACATGCATGCATACATACATACATACATACATACATACATACCAATAAACTTTGTATGTCATGAAATTGTTGCGGTCGGTGAACGATAAAGAGTATACGGTAGAATATGCTGATGCGTTTCACACACATCCAACCGAGATTGCTTACTAATACAGGTCAACGTCACCTTTTACTTTCAATTTAAACGAAGCGATAAAATACCCGTTGTAATCAACAAATTTGGGCTTCGCATTGGTATACAAGCTTGCAAAAACGTTTGCTCAGTTTCAATGCGTACAGTGGTACATGATAGAAGGAAATAATGAAATTAACTCGTGTTTTAATATTTCCTTCTTGTTATGTGTTGTGTACTTCTCCGTTTAGACATGTCTAGTGTATATAAGCTAGATGGTCATCAACCTATTTCTTTAAAAAACAAAAAAAAGGCTAAGCAACAAGCATACTAACACTCAGCACAAGGGAAACGAATAGGAACTCTAATTTTGCTTGATCATTAGAAGGTTGTATACATCATTTAATTTTCAATGGCGGGGGGGGGGGGTGCGATTTCAAGTAGAACAAAAGCATCTGCCGAGTTGCTTGAAGTCTGTGTAAAGAAACATTGTTCAATAAATTTTTCATTCAAATATTCTTGGTATTTTATACATTTCCATGTAATTATACAATGTTTTTATCGTATCATTTTTTTACTTCACCATATCCTTTACGATCAAATACTTTGAACATATCTTTGCTTCCTGTACATGCCAGACCATAGATATTACTAGTCCAGTAATTATACCTGCTACAGCCATTAGTTGTATTAATGAGAATCTAACCTTGAGACTGCCGTTAGTTTCTTTGAATCAATTTTTAAATGATATTTTAGGATTATGTTTTAATGTAAAGAAAATATTGTTTTCCTCTAGATGATTTTACAAAGATCCCATTAACCTGTAAAGATTAGATTCCTGTTGGGGATTGATTGAGCTTGCAATATGCTATTTGTTTACCGATATAGACAATGTTATATTTATTTATGTTCGAATAATGGATGAGTATTTATATAAAATCCTGATTTAATTATGTCTGTGAATCACATAATGTGCTGGCATGAACTTAGTGGATGGAGCAATACTTAAATCAGGAAGTTTAAACTACTTTCAAACTTCAAAAATATCCAGCAACCTTTTCTGTCAACACCCCTTACCAGTTTAATAAATAGATACCTTTATTTTCTACAAGTTTATTTCATCTATTTCAATATTTTCTTTGGACCGCTCCGGTAGCCTAAGTGGTTAGAGCATCCATCTCGGATGCGGGAGGTCGCGGTTTTGAATCTCGGACGAATTATACCAAGGACTTATAAAAATGGTGTTAGTAGCTGCCTCGCTTGGCACTCAGCATTAAGAGTTTAGTGTTGGAACTGGTCGGTCTTGTGTGTGGAACATGATGGTACACGTCTGTGACATGATGCTCCAGTGCTAGACATAACTATAAACTGCCACACTGCTGGTATCGTAGCTATATGACTAAAATTGTTCAAGCTACGTTCACAAAATTTAAAACACACTCAGTATTTATTTTAATACCATTTGGATATTCCTGACTCGGTACAGTGTGAATTTTGGAGCAAAGTACATCCATAGGTATTAATTTAGTTGTTTCATCAATTCATGTTTGTTATTATCCGTTTACTCCGCACGTATTGTGTTTATTTCAAGACAAGCAATAGTGTTTCATCCCATTTTAAGTTTAATTCAATTTTTAATTTCTTTGTGTCATCATATGTATCCATCTTAACTGTGTTGGGGGACCCAGAGTGGTCGAGTGGTCTAAAGCGTTCTCCGTTACGGATCACTGCTATCTCACCACTGTCTGCGTGGGTTCGAGTGTTGGATTCGGCTGATGTGGGTATGTGAGAAAGCTTGCCAGTAGCGTCTCGTGGGTCGGTGGTTCCTTCCGGGATTTTCCCGGGTTCTTCCTCCGCCATTAATACAGGCCGCCATGTATAGCCTATCATGTGCTGAAAAATGGCATTAAACCCTACAACAACAACTTAACCCTGTTTATGCTACCACTTTGAGCGTGTGTTTTTTTTTTTTTGTTTGTTTTGTTTTTTTTTTTTGTTTTTTTTTTGGTTTTGTATCTACTTAAATGTTTAATACGTCTGCATACAATGGATCCATTTGTTCCAATCTTTTGAAATATTTTCTCATTCGTTTCGTCCTTTTGTATATTTCATTATTAATACTTTGTACACACCAGTATTATTTACCGCTTGTCGATGAACATTTCTTATCTGTTGTATATGTTCATCTTTGCAGTTGTTTGCAACGTTCAGTACAAATAACACCATGCATCGTTTCATTACTTTATATCAAAGCTGTAATAGGTAAATCGGCAGTTGTTTTCATAAATCCAATCTCATTAATATTAATTTTTGATTTTTAATGTCCTCTGTCCTTTTGATTACCTCATTTTATTGGATCTTTATTTTATTCAGATATGTCTGAAAAGTCGATAGTCTTCCAGAATTTGATGTATCCATGTGATTCAGCAAGTCATCCATCTCATCGTTTATCTTCTGCACCATTGAATGTATATGTCCAAAGCTGCGTTTCTCCCGTGCTCTTTCTCATACCGTTTGTTACGAGTCTTTGCTCTTAAAAAAAGTAACAAAAAAGAGTAAAAAGCAACAAGCATTGTAAAATTCAGCAAATAATTTATTTCCCTAGAACGCAAAATGAAAATAAAAAAAGAAAGACCTTACAGTATTGCAAATTAAATCCTAAATGAAATCATAGAATTACAGACACAAGTGCTGATAATTTGTCTTATGTTGAAACACAGTAATATAATTCCAAGTTTGAATTTAACTGCAAATCCCAGTGAATTTTACTGTGCAAGAATATTATTTTTAAAGTGCACTCTGTATTTCTTGAGAAATTTCGCGTAAATTGAACAATGTGAAGAAATAAATTTCAGTCCAAATGATAGCAGCAGGGAAGTCGTACAGACCAGGTGGCACAGACTAAAATAACCCTCCCAAACAAACTTTATCCGTAGAAGCCTCAGATTTCAAAAATAACGCCTCCTGCGCAAATTAATCAGCGAAAATTCGACCCAAAGTGCATTTTCAGACATAAAAAAAACAGCATTTTTTTTGGGGGGGGGTAGTAAAATTTATGTGCGATTGCAAATTCCGACTGCAATTTTATGAGTAAATCTGATCAAGACCGACTCGATACCTACTACGAGGATCATGAAGATTAATCGTGACAAAACCGTGTGGTGTTGCCTGAGCGTGACTGAAGAAATTTTTAAACTTATTTATATCCATATCGCCGTTACACCAAGTCTGATGAATATTCCTCAGCGTGTGAGTATCAACGCCATTAAATACCGATAAAATATTACAATTATCTCTAATTACCTTCGGAATTTGCGTATATCGCTGCGTCACGTAAATCACATCGGTGTTCTTGTGTCGGCCACGCGAGAATATCCTAGCTGGGTTAGTTTGTTTATCCAGCATCACATCATCGAAAACGACAAGATTATTAGCATCACCGTCTAAACTTTCCACTGATGGAGCTTCATTGATATCCGTTATAAATTCTATTGTGCCATCTTCAGTATTATCACTAAATTCTTTTAATACCTGATAACATCGCTGATCATCAACAGACGGCGCAACCAAATACAATTTATCCCATTTCAACCATCGCATAATCAAATTTAGCAACAATTGCGTTTTTCCAGAACCAGATGGTCCAATGATTATCATCCTTATCGAATTCGGTAATGCCTCGGTGTGTTTTACTTGCTCGCGTTTTTTCGTGGCTGAAAAATCAATTACATTCATGTTATTAGAATATTATGGATTCATATTGTGTTAAGTGTCGCACTCGAACTGCTACGATAAATCCAATCGAAGTCGTTACACGCAACAACAGGAATGCAATTAAGGGAGAATGTGAAGTTTGTAAGACAATTAAGTTTAGATTTGTAAAAAAAAAAGTAGAACCGGAGGAGACATCGCTGCCTCCTTAACAAATCTGCCTGGAGCTCCTTGGGCGAAATATCCCGGAGAGAAACATTTACCAGGATATAATTACTGCGGACCTGGTACAAGGCTAGATATAAGACTTAACGATAATAATCAACCAAATCCTGGCGAGGATCCAGTAAACGCTATCGATAACGCATGCTACTATCACGATCTTGCATATCGCAGCGGAGATTTACAACAAAGACATCTCGCTGATATTAAATTAATTCACGCAATAGATGCTATTCCTGATAAAAATTTCAAAGAGAAATTGGCAACTTGGTTGATAAAAGGAGCAATGAAAGGTAAATTAGTACTAGGTGCTGGTAATTTATAATGGAGCAAATATATTATTCTCCGCGAGGATTTTGGCGAGGAAAATCAGCAATAGCCAAACTTGCTAAGGCAGCAAAAGTAAAGCAATCTGTCGCTGAATCGTGGCTATCGAGACAAGCAGTCTGGCAAATTTATCTTCCTCCGCCTAAGAAAATATCATATGCGAGTTTCTCTGTCAGTGTCCCTAATGAAGTCCATCAGGCTGATCTTATGTTTCTTCCTTACGATACCGTCGACGGAGTTATATACAAATATGTTCTGACGGTTGTTGATATTGCAAGTAGGTACAAGGAAGCAGAACCATTATCGAATAAAACAGCAACGGAAATAGCAAAAGCATTTGAGAAAATTTATTCACGATCTCCATTAACATGGCCGAAGCTTCTCCAGGTTGATCCAGGTCGAGAATTTCTTGGCGCGGTTACTTTATTGATGAAAAAGAATAATGTTAAAATCCGTCGCGGTATTGTAGGTGTTCATCACAATCAAGCTATCGTTGAGAGATTCAATAAAACTCTTGCAGAACGATTATTCGGATATCAGTACGCGAGAGAATTTATTCAAGATAAACGATCTCACGATTGGGTAACAAGATTACCTCACGTGATTAATGCGCTAAATAACGAAGTAACACGAACAATATCAATGAAACCCGCAATTGCAATTACAAAGACAAAAATACCACTAAAGCGAGATTCTACTATTCCACCTGTGCTAGGTAGCGTTATTGTAAGGTATTTGTATAAGGAAGGAGAAGCCGAGGGTGGCAGAAAAAGAGCAACTGATCCAAACTGGAGTGTTACGACACATAAAATATCAGCTGTAACAAGATCATCAGGAAGACCAGCAATTTATTTTCTAGATTCACTAGCACCACAACGCGGATTTACCAAAGAAGAATTACAAATAATACCGAGAGATACTCAATTACCACCATCGTCGTTAATGTGAAATTTAATTCTACCTAACTGAGATAATTTTCTTACTCGAGACACGGCCAGATAAACTAAATTTGACCAGGAAATTCTATCATCGACAATCCAGACTTGACCATCTACTGTTAATCCTTGTGATGAATGTATCGTTGCTGCGTATCCGAGTTTCCATGGTGATTTTTCGGCATTTATCGCATCATTGACAAGATTAATATCAACGAAAATAATATCATTTAAAACCATTATTTTTTCTTCTCCACATGGCAAAGTAACATTAATATTTTGTTTCCTAGTATCAGCTGGCCTGTAACACAACGGAACCTGCAATGTTGGAAATTTCTCACAATGAAGTTTGAATAGTATTTCCTGAATAGTATCGCGAATAATTTTTCTGCTAGCAACAATCAAATGATCTGGACGCCACAAAGTTAGAAAATTATCCATCGGAGTCTCATCAATTATTTTTCTCATCACATCACATTGAAACTTATTAGGTTGCAACCGAATCATTTTTTTAAACTCGGTCAGTAAAATATCATTAGATCTATAATCAGCATCAATCTCTTCATAATAATCCACAAAATTTCTAAGCCATCTATGAGGAGATTCGCCATCAATAGGATCAGGTTGGCCGTGATCGCCGCACATTATTACTGCGGTGTTTTTCTCTTCCAACCAACTTAGGAATGATTTTAGTATAACTAAATTTACTGTGCAAATTTCATCAAATATTATAATCTTATTAACGTACTTGTTTCCCATTCGAGCCGGATCCCACAATCCACCACTATATTTGAAATAACTGTGATAAGTACAAGAATTAACGCCACGTTGTTTTATTTCTCGAGCTAACCTGTGAGTTGGAGTTAACACGATCATATCAGAGTTTGAAAATAAGTTTATTGCTCGTGTTGTTTTACCACTACCGCCAGGACCATTTAGGTAAACGAATTTGTTTCGTGAAATCGGATCAAACGCAGATGCTGCTGTTGATACTTCATCATATTTATCTTTATGAAACTTATCGCAATCTTCTACATCCGCGTCCTCACAATAATCTAGAATATCCTCGTTTTTTATTCTCCAGGTTCCCCAAGCCCCATCGGTGATTAAATTTTCTAGCCTACATTGATATTTTTTATCGATATAAAACGAATCCGTTGCAACCCTTACCGCGATATCGGCAAATTTATTTATCATTGATAGCAGATTGATACTTACATAGGCGAGCATTGATGATCTCAAATGAGTATACTGCGCTGATTCTCCATCGAGATAAGTGATCACTGTACCCAACTTCGTTCCATCAATAATAATATTTTCTCTGTTGCAAAATATTCCACGCGATACTGTATCAGCAATAATAAAATCCATCTCGGCATCATTGATAAATAACCTAGCGTGGCGATGTTTATGATCAACTGATCCTCCTTGAGTAAATTTACCAATTATTTTTCTTCCAATATCTTTCGCGTTTTCACAATCTGTCGGCAACCACACCTCGGTCTGCTTTCTATACGATATAATCGCTTCACTTACCGTCAATGATATTAACATCGACGAATCCAGCATATATCTCAACAATACCGTAGGAACCCATCTTCGCTGAGATAAATGCCGACCAAACCAAATATAGCAAATCTTATGCAAATTTTCAGCAAGTTCGAATGAAGTAACATGAGCGAATCCTGTCATGACAAAATCAGGTAACGGTCCGTTAATTGCCACTCTCGTCATTTCGTTGGTGGGATGGCCGAATTTAGCAAAGTAATCCGCACAATCGCCATATCCGAGAAAACTTCCAGGATAGCATGCACTCATATCAACAGAAATCATATCTTCGAAATAATACTTGGTATTCCATAATCCTCCATGGCCGTATTCGATACAACTAAGTTGAATATCATTGAGAAATTCATTCCTTGTAGGTTTCCACGAATTTCTCTCTCTGGCAGCGTGAGCGGCAACAGACGGAACAGTAAAACAATTTGTCAGTAACTGATCTGGATTTGATGAATACTTCACCGCGATATTTCTCATTGTTTCGTGTAATATTTCATCACGGTAAATATCTCCGCGTGGCAATATAAATTGATCATATCTTTCTTCGCTAGAAAATAACCAAACCGATATTGGATCGGATTTGGTTAATAATTTGATATACCTGAACATTGCATCAGAATTGTCTTTGGATTCTTCCACGGGATAAAATTTAACAACACGATCTCGTGGAAATATCATTACCGACTGACTCCACGCATGTGAATTATGATCAACAATTTCGATTGGTGTTCCTCGAGACTTATACGGTGACGAATATAATATTTCACCCGATAACGTTTTAACCGTAATAGGAAATTTAAGTTTCTTGCTCAGCGCAGCAACATCATCAATCGATGCACCATCAGCAACTGTCTTTGCCCATGAATTAATTTTATCCAATCTCAATTGAGTTAGACCAGATCCACGACGAGCATTTTTCATGTGCTCGATAACTCGTTCAGCCACGCAGTTTATTTTCGGAGATTCCTTCATCGCAGGTAGATTTTTCGCATCAGGATTATTATTCAGCCGATAAATTCCATAAACAACAGCACTAGAAGGATACGCCCTAGCATAATAAGGACCATCAATCCCTAATAACAATCCCGGTTTCGAATTCTTATCAAGAACAACATTTTTCTTACCGCCGCGTACTGGATCTCTTTTATCGCGAATAATCCAAGTATCATCGGGCATTTGTGCAATAAATTTTATTCCAAAGATAAATCGCTCCTCTTTGTGTTCAGATTTTATATGTTCGATTATCTTCTTCGCTCGCTCCAAATTCATCGTAGCATCAACGAAGTTAGTTTTCCACGTCGACCAGGTATGAATCGCTCCATCATCGAAAAATTCTTTCTTTGCACGATCAACCTCTGGAATGATATATTCTGCCTCATCAAGATCAAATAAATCCATTATTATATTTTAGACAAATATCTAAATTATAATATGCAATGCAAATGGATAATAGTTGGATCAACAAAGTCATGTGACAAATCCTGCAGAGGTGAATATTGCGGCGCTCATATATACGAAGTTCGACGAGGCAACAAGGGTCCGCAACGGTGTTTAGTTTGTCAAGTTGGTATTCGAGGAAAGACAAGATTGTGTTTCTCTTGTGGTGGGAAAAAATATCGTGAGTTACGGCGATATTATGAAAAAAGATCCTCGTCAGTGATAAAATGTGAGGAAGATTATATTAATCGTTTCAAAGCAAATTACGATTTAAACAAACAGAATATTGTATATGGAAATGAAATCAACGATTCCTGCAATGAAAATCTCACACGAGTATAGATCTCATCCTACCATCGAGGGTTACGAAGCATCTGAGGATGGTAATGTCAGATATATAAAAACGAAGAATCTTATTGGTAATGTTGATAAAAACGGTTACGTGAGATTTACAATCAACAAAACTAAAAGAAGAAGGGGAGTAAAATATTTTAACCACAGATTTGTGTTCGAATGTTACAAAGGACCAATAAAAATCGGACTTGTCATCGACCACATTGACGGTAATAAACTTAATAACGAATTATCTAACCTTCGAGCTGTGACGCAGAGTGAAAATTCAAAGGCTGGTAACACAGGTGGTGGGCAGCGACCAGCTAAGGCTGTCAAATCGGTAAATCAGGTAACAGGTAAAGAACTTGTATTCGAATCAATGACTGCAGCTGCGAAATATTTCGTTATTAATTCAAATTCGGTACGACGAGTAGCAGAAGGAAAAATTAATAAAACTTTTTCTTATGATGCTAATTCGTGGATTAAATTTTCCTACATCCGAATAATATTTGATTCGGAAAATGACGAAGAATAATTGAATACTACAAAATTAGTATAATGGACGAACAAAGAATAAACGATATCATTGTAGCCATGGACGATCTGAAGAAAAAGGTAGATCTTCCATCGGAGTTAGACACAAATAAAATTCGATCGGAATTCGAAACAATTGTTCAAGGAAAACTTGAATATAAATACACACTGCCGTCCGAATATAAATTAATAAAGAAAATCCAGATTGCGATATATCAATCACTTGCGACAGTCAGCGATGATCGTATCGAGGATTTTGTTAAATTATCGATGTTGGTAGAAAATGCTAGATCGACTTTATCAGACGCGTATGAATCACGAAAAATTACAAACTCACGTGTCAGACAGTTGAAAAAACTTGTCGATGAAAGTAAAATTAGGGAATCATCCAATTCCTGAATAATTTCTGCAAAACAAAAAAAAAAGATTAATTTTGAAATTTCCCCTGGTTTTTATTTATTTTTTTCGCCCATTTTTCTTACGGAGACAGATTTAAAAATTTCTGACACTCATTTATGATTTCACCAAAAGATTGATACTCACAGTTTCCCCGCGTGTATCAAGTAAATTTCCTTTTTGATCCGTTAGTTTGAAATTTATTCTTGACAAAAATCGATTATGACATCGCAGGTAAAACGGATTCATTGGCTCCTTGATTATCAAATAACCAGGAGATGCGCTAGGTGAAAATGAATACAATATAAAACCCTGATGGGCTTGATTTGACTCTGACGCATCAACATTATAGCTACCCTCGACAACATCCGCGTGAAGATAAATCGCGATAACTTCCGTTATATTAACGATACCCGGCGATATATGTCGTCCACCTTTGTCAGGATCGTTATTGTGTTTAAGAATCAATTCTGAATGTATTTTTTTGGTCCATGCGGCATGTAATTTCGGAAATAAATCATCAATGGTATCAGTGACGGATTTTCTCATCGCATCAAAATCAGAATTGGGAAATTTGAAATTTGGCAGTGTTTCCTCGGTTAATTCAAATACTCTCATGAATTTTTGTTTCTCACCCGAGTTCTTGATCAACTCGAATTTGCTAATAGGAAGAACATAATCGGTAATTGATATATCGTCGACTATCGCCCGAATAAACATATCATGATAATATTCAATATCATTCGCAAGTTGATTTAAAATTTTCACGTGTTTTATAATTTCGCTACATGAACCAGATTTATTTAGGATGCATTCATGAAATGATCCTCGCAATAAATTTAATTGTAATTCGTGTTCTTGAATAAACTCGTCGAGGGTTCTTCTTACCAAGATACCGTCTATGGGGGCTATTATCCTGTTAATGTGGGTAGCGTCGAAGATTTTCACATCTGGGGGGATTTTAGGAAGAGGCAGCCATGAGAGAATTCTTTCGTTAATAAAAGTGAAAGCGAACATTACTAGGTTAAATTTGTGGTTGTTCATGAGATTGATGGCGCTGTGGATCAAGGGTTTGTGTTTGATATCTCCATACCATCCTTCGTTGGTTGTAAAATCTTCCTTTTTTGGTTCCGGTAGTTCTGGAAGGGTTTCATCATACCAACCTGGAATAATAACATCCGATTTTTTTGGTTTTATCAGAGGTGCGACCTCGGGCCAACCTAATATATTCCTGATCGATGATTGGTAAATATCTACCACGTACGGTGATTTCACTTCTATCATTGACGATAGTGTTGGATCATGTGAAGATATCTTTATTCCCGGAGTAGCATCGCCGGTTAAATTTGATATTCTGGTAGTAAACTCATTATTCAGCTGATCAATTTCGTAACTACCGGTTGGTATACCAACGACGATCCAATCGGGTGTTCCATCGGGTTTATTTTTATTTGCAAAAACAAGTGAATTATTTGGCATCAAATTACCGAATGATTTTGATCTAACATTAGGCCAGCTATTGTAGACGCGCAATTGTGTTAACGCAATTTCGTTGACGCTGATTGGTGTTGAGAAATTAATACTAAACTCGGGTTTCGTTGAACTTAGCGATATTAACGTTGTTGTCGGCGGTGTCGTGTTTGTCACGATCTGGGCTAACTCGGACATTATTAATATTCATTTGTTCAATCTCCGAGTAAATACTGATCATTGTAGAAAATTCTAGATCGGAGATAATACCATCGTTAAGACTCTCAGAAAGTAGCGATGATAATTTCGAGTATGCGTCATTGATCTTAGTTTACTTTTGTACGATGATAACTTTTCATTTGTGCACGAGGATATCTTTTTTGCGATGATATTTAGAACGCCCGCGATTGCTGTTGTTGACGAGATTATTATTGTTGCTACGATTGGCGCTATCATTGTTACCGCGGATAGAATTATTCCTGCACCAGCGACCACAGCTGATACTGCGTAAACAGCAACATCAATAGTAACTAATCTACGCTGATATTTCTTTATTTTTGTCTGATAATCATCGAGAAGTTTTTTTAGTGAATCCTGCCATGATCGCGCCTGATTGTATCGGTAATCCGATGCGGTCATTTATTAATCTACGATAACAATTGCGGAATTACTGCCTATATTCGGATAAAAATTCGAAAAATATACTATAACCGAATGGTCCCATGTTGGTTCTATCTGGTGGTTCCAGCACAAATGTAACTTCATAACCTTCTGGCATAAAATAATTAAAATTTTCTCCGTAGGTGCCACGATTAGTATTTACCTTAAAATTTGCCGAAGATTGAATGAATATTCGATATATTCCGGTAATTGGCGGGTTAAATTTAAATGTGTTATTCTCGGGTGTCCACCATGCCTCTTTTCGCATCTCTACAACAAAGGGCACTTTACATTGTAGATTTTTTGTTTCTACCTCCGCTGGTATCGAAATTCGCGATAATCTTCCAAGGTTCATTGACGATATTTTTGTGTTGATATTGTTAATTTTTGTGGTTGTTTCGATAATTTCCCTACCTAATTGTTTTACGTCAGTGGCGTAACCAGTTTTATCGACGGATTGGTCAATCTTTGCTGTTGCAGCAAGAAGTTTCGTGTTTAAATCTCGAATTTCTCCGTCGTACGTTGATATATCTAACTTTTGACGCGTCAATTCATGTACCGTGTTAATTTTATCGTTGATGGATTTTATTTTCTCATCTATTTGTCCTTGCATCACGTTAATCCCCTTGGTAAATTCAGGAACAACAACATTACCGAGTTTAATAATTTCCTCGTTGATTTTTTTGTTGAGATCGTCGATTGATGGTTTCTGACCCATCGAGATATTTACTTCGTTAATTTCGGCAAGAATATTAGTAATTTCCTCGTTGATTTTTTTTATTTTTTTGTTGAGATCGTCGATTGATGTTTTATCGATTTTCTGACTCATCGAGATATTTACTTCGTTAATTTCGGCAAGAATATTAGTAATTTCCTCGTTGATTTTTTTTATTTTCTCGCTGAGATCGTCATGTGATTCTTGATCGGCTTTTTTCTTTGCTAGTTCGTTTGATGCGGAGGAAGTATCGCTGGATGTTTTTATGTCCTCGTCAAATTTTTTGCTAAATTTAGCTAAAGCATCGTCAAGTTTTTTAAGGTCGTTATTTAGCCTGTTAAGTCTTTTTGTCATTCTGTCCTGAAGATCGTCGTGTAATGCTTTATCGGCCTTCAGGGGTAACTTTGCTATAATATCGGCGATATCAGCAATAGATTTTAATACCATCTCCGATTGGCGAGTAAATTGACTAATATGATCGCGGTATTCGTCTCGCTTGATTATATCAGTTATTTTAACGTTGCTAGTTTGTAATCGCCCTTCGGTATTTTGAAAAACAGCAACTTCACCAGGATCAACTTCTGACAGCGATAAAAGATTGTTAATATCGCTCTTGGTTGCAAACTTTGATGTATCGATGTCGACTGCTCCCTTTTTTTCTTTTCTGAAGAGAGATCTACCGTAAATGTCAACCATGATATTTATCTACGGTATATTCAAATAAAATTTTGCGATAAGGTTTGGATGATTTTGAAATTGCATCAAGGACATTAATTGACTCCGGGCCGCATATTGGTGGATCCGCTAATGTTTGTGTTGGAAGTGTTGAATACCAAACCGGAAGTTTTAGTTTTGACACGTATTTGATAAATTCATTTGGCGGTGCTAATCCATATGAGTCGAAGTAAATAACTTCGCGAGGATTAATCGCGTAAGCAACCCAGTGAGTGCCAGGACCGGAATTTTTATCAAGATTTATTATTCCTGTCTCGGTAGGATTTGGTTTATCCGGTAGTTGATCTCGCATAAATACGCCCCTGAAAAATTTTATTTTCTTTTTTTTTGCTTCACTGATTAAATCTAAATTTGAGGCTGGTAGGCTCGACTTAACCCGGATCCGTACGGGGGTCGTCTTAGGTAAAGGCCTGATCCTTGTTGCGGCTGCATCAATTTTGTGAGAAGGGGGAGAAGAGGGAATATCCCTCCCTTTTTTTTGCGATATCTTCCTCCGACGATCTTTTTTCCTAATACGGTACCCATCCCACCAAGTGCACCTAATCCTACTGCCTTTGCAATCATGGGGGCCGCTGCAGCTATTAATCCTGGAATAGCTGCGAATAGCGGGAAAATACCACCTACTTTGATCATATCTCTGATTGCTCCTATTGAGAGATTCAGGCGAATACCAGTATTTGCTGATCTGGCTCTGGTGAAATGTCCGTGTTGATTTTTAGTTAACGATAGTTTGTTAGGTCCACCGTGAAGCTGATTGCTTTTTAAGGTTAAACTTAAACCTCGTCGCGCTGTTGTTGCTGATTGAAGCTTTTTCACCTGACCGGGGGTCAGAGTTACGCTGACGTGATCGTATGGCATATTAATAATCACTTAATCTAAATTTAGAATTTTGTTACATGTTCTCTACGGGTGCATCGATGACTCTCATTCTACCACTGATGCCTTCCAGGATCATTGTTCTATCGCTGAGAATTACTGCAATTGCTCTTGCATTATTTCCCCTTGTGTTAATTCTGGCCTTAAAATGAATATCGACGACCGACTGCTTTACCAAATCGAGATGTTCCAAGGAAAAATAATAGATGGGATAAAGATTATTAAAATCCAGTTGTGATATTTGCAATCCAGTATCAATATTTTGATCGCGACCCATAAAACTTAACAATCGATGATATGCACAAGCTGTCGAATAGTTGGCAAAATTGATGGCTATTTCTTCAGTTGGTTCTTGTTGACCGTTTATTCTCAGCGAAACGTTTGTTGCCTCGAATTGATCAAATATCATATGACTATGTTCCTGATCATTTCTATTCATGTTTTGGAGAGCAACAAAGATATGTCTAGGTGCGGAAGAGCCCTGCTGTGAAGCAATTCGCCAAGTAAAAATTCCGTTCATATTATTAACATCGTAGGAATCGGTCATAGTTGTCAGCCAGGACATAACGGATTTTCCACCTTGATTCATAAATGATAATAATTTTTCTTCAGTGATCATCGACGGTGTTATTGCTGGCATCCACAAGGTAATTTTTTCAAGGACAACTTTACCAGCATCACCAGGATCTCGCCAAATGGCTCTGTCATCATTGGCATCTCGAACAAAAATTATCGTATGTTTTGCTCCATATATAACTTTTCTAAAATGTCTGCAAAATCCAAAAATATGAGATAATGGAATTGCACAGAAAAATTTTCGATCGTCATCTTTTAGCATTTTTCTTCGTGTGTGAAATCCAAGATTGTAATTGTTATTGGGGGCGAGCATTACTTGCGAAGTATCAGCGGGGGCAGCACCAGCGTTATTTGTCGGTACACCAATATTAAAAGGAACGTGATCAGGTTCTTCAGAATTATCTTTGGCAAACATCATACTAGGACCTGCTGATCTGGTAAAATCATCTGAGTATCTGGCTAGGCCTATGATCGTCGTTGCTATATCAACATTGTTCGTGATTGATTCAATCTCTTTTCCATCAATCATGTAAGTGGCGCTCTTGAATAACGACATGATACCGTTGTTGACGAATCCTATTTTAAAATTGGTGTCAAAGTCGGTACCATCAGCTGCTTTTACCATTTTCCCAACAAATTCGATATACGCCTCAGATGGAAGAAAATATCTTGTTGTATCGTGGACTTGTATTTCCTTCCGATTTCTTGAATCCGGCTCAACTACATCGTACGAGAAATACTGGAAATCTCGCACTGATGTATCCCTACCTACTGGTTCATCCATGTCAAATACTTCATTTGACACTTGTGCGAACATTTATTATTAATAATATCGTCTAAAACGAAGACCATCACCTGAAACAAAACTTGTATTTGCTAGATTTGTCCTAGCAACATTCTGCGCTAGATTTGTATTAGCAACTTCCTGCGCTAGATTTGTTATAGCAGCTTCCTGTGCTAGATCATTTATTTTTTTATTTGCCGCATCATTTATGGCCTTACTAACTTCAGGTGGCATTTCTCTGGTGCTAGGTAATTTAACAGGTTGCTTTTTACGTACTAAACTTAATATTTTATTTTTGATAGCGTTGAAGCCTTTACTGGCCAAATTACCGATACCAGAAATGGCAGTCTCGCCGATCTTTCCTATCGCTTTCAACCCAAATTGCTTAATCACGGGTCCAATTTTAGGTATTACTCGCGTGACAAGACTTCCAACGATATCGCCGAATCCATTACCGTGAATATATTTGTATACTGGCAATCGAGAGTTTACTATGCGGACCTGATTAGGTCTGCGTTGATGTTTATGAATAATCATATTATTTCAATTGTGTTGATTTAATCGATGAGTTCATCGACAAACTCTTTATAAATGTGAGAATTAATGATACCACCACGGAATAATCGCTGACAAATATCTGATGCTTCGTTGACTATCTCACGGGAGTTATTTCCGGCTCGTTTTCCTCCGATTAATACTTCGAGGCGAGATACATCATTGACAACACTGTCAGGGCAAACTGAATATCCACCTCCTTTCTTTTCTGAATCCTCAAATACTTCTCCTGACGAACTAGACGACGTCAGTGGTGAATATATATCTGGTGGAGGTGAAGGGGTACCGCCCCTAAGTGTTTTACCCTCCCCGGGGTCGATTCCCCATCTTGTTGGTTTTTCAGTGGGACCCCTGTAGTTTGACGGCGTTGGTTCTAGAGGTGCTGGTCGCCAAGAAGGGAATGCAGAAGGTTCCCTTGGATATAATGTGGGAGAGAGAAGAGGAGAGTGGTGAAGTTCAAAAGGGAATGATTCAGGACTATCACTTTTAGGCGGTGAACCTTTATCTTTAGGTGACGAACTTTTACTTTTGGGTGACGAACTTTTACTTTTAGGTGGCGAAATTGTCTTTCTCGCACTCGCAGCTCTATATTTAATAACATCTGATGAAAATTTTCTAAAATTTTCATCATCATATTTTACTGGTTTTTCTATACTACCAAAATACATCATTGCTAGCCAATCAATTTCGTCAATTTTATCAACATCAATATCTTTTCGCAAAAGTAATCTTTTATTTTCCGGAGAATTATCCGCAGCCATCTGAACTGTTGAATCATAGTTGCGAGTTAAATGCAACATGTTTTCATCCAAATAATTTCCAGCAGATATTCTAGGACTAAGAATAAACGAACTACTAGCCGGTGATGGTACATATTCGGGAACAATTATTGGTTCATCACTCTGATCTTTTTTCTTTTTCGATTTTCTCTCTTTTTTCTGTGGTGGAATATCTTCCTTTGGTCTAGCTCCTAATTCCTCTGGTTGAAATATTGGCTCCTGTGGTTGAATATCTTCCTGTGGTGCTGCTTTTCTTCCTCGTTTTTTAGTTTTTTCCTTCTTCTCCTGTTGTTTTCTTTCTTTCTCTAGATTTTTTTCTTCCTTCTCCTGTTGTTTTCTTTCTTCCGCCACTTGCTTATTAAATCTTTGTGTATCTCTTGCCGCTTCTAAAAATCTTCTGTAACGTGGATCCGTTACTACACTCACATGTGTTTTTCCCGTATAAACTTTATATACCATGCTGTACCAATTATCACGAGTCCCATATCTTTTTTTTCCTATTGGAGTCAAATATTCATTTCGATCGCTAAAATAATTTTCCGCAAAATCACCAATTTGTTCTATAGTATACAGTGCCGAGAGAGGTCGCGATATCATCTCCCATCCCTCCTCGGTAAAATTTTCTCTTAAATTCTCAATATTAAACTTTCCTTTTATCATTAAAGGTTTTCCTCCTCCAGGTTTTTTTCCTCCAGGTTGTCCTCCATCAGCAATTGCAAGTTGTTGCGCCGCTGCTGCTATTGCTAATCGCTCGGGTAATGTTTGTGATTGATCCTCAATACCTTTCAACGCACGAAAAATTCCACGTTTTCTGGTATCTGGATCTTTTTCGTCACCATATACAACCTGCTCAATTGTTCCGGTTACTGGCTTCAACCATTTTGCCGAAGTTTCTGAAATTCCATGTTGCATATCTTCGTAACCACGAACATTTCTCTTAAATAATCGCTTCGTCGGAATGAACTTCTTTAATGCCGCTAATTGCTCTCGCGCTAATCTGGCAGAATGAGGTTCTCCAACTGTGCTAGTTTTCGGACTCATCTTATTTTCAACTATATTGTTTTATTGTAAAATAAAATTAAAATCCGCAGCCCAATCTTGCAATCGCACATAAATTTTACTACCCCCCCCCCCCAAAAAAAATGCTGTTTTTTTTATGTCTGAAAATGCACTTTGGGTCGAATTTTCGCTGATTAATTTGCGCAGGAGGCGTTATTTTTGAAATCTGAGGCTTCTACGGATAAAGTTTGTTTGGGAGGGTTATTTTAGTCTGTGCCACCTGGTCTGTACGACTTCCCTGCTGCTAAATGATACTAAACACAACAGTAATATAAACTGATGCTTCTAGATGTTAGGAACAAATGAATATTTTTTCCATTAACAAGATTATATTTTCTTATGCGTGATCTCATTTCACAAGTACATTTTCTTGTACAAAAAAATTTATCTACTGGAAGATAACCTTTAAGAACGTTCTTACTTAAAGTTTGCAAAGCAAATGTTAGTCATAATTAGAAAACTATTATTAAAATTATACTATATAACCTGAACAATGCCAGGCACACCAAGAAAATTGTACGGGAATCGTAATAACCTAGACCCAGACCCAAATAATTATAATTACTTATATTAATAATGATCCTGATAACAAACCCAAAGAGAATATTTTAGCTATGTATTAGTTGTTTACATAATTACGTTATCTACACCCTGTAATTGTTACTCAGAGATGTTTCAGCTTCTGAGTAATGTTTCAGACATTCAGGGGGTACTTTCTTCTTTATGTTGTCCTGTTTTCTTTAACCTTATTTGTGCAAAAATAGCAGACCTTAAAAACATTTCTTATTTCATTACTGTATTTAGTAAAATAAAAATTGCTTGAATTAATCTAAACTGTTAGTGATACCCTGCCACAAAGCATATTCTCTGCAATGATATAATTTATATTATGAATCATAATAGATTTGTTTCTTTGGGAGTGAGGCTAGTTTAATGCACCGACTCTGCCATCGTACTAAGCAATTTTACAGGAGATACAGTGAAATCTTTGTTTCAGTTTGTCTATATCTACCATTATTGAGTCTCTAGCATGTGTGCTGTTCAACATTTATCTGTTTTATTTCCGTGTGCATTGTTTTCTGTGTGTTCATTGTTCCTTTTAAACACATCGTGAAAACAAATTATATATGGCGTATTTGGTCATGTATTGCTTTATTCATCAGCGCGTCGATTGTGCTCAACCTACCTGTTGCACGTGTTAACATTTTATTGTTTCAAATTTCTTTATTCCACAGAATTTCCCTGAGATTTCTTGCGACAAAAGCAAGCATTGCTGCACCAAAGCTGCTAAATTCAAAATGTACATATATGCTGCTTCTCTTTCCATAACGCATTAAATTGTTGTCTTGCATGCCTCCACGTAGTTTAAAACTTAGTATCCTACTTTATATTTCTTTCTAACATCTCTTTAGTGTTTGAATTCTTTGACCAAATCATTTTGCTCTTATACTATTCAAACAAGTATTTCTTATAACACTAAAATATACAAGAGAACAATAAAAGCCACTGTCGAACGTTTTCAGGATAATAAACGGTACATGAATTTACACGTATTTAGAGACAACATTAATTTAGATACTACCTTGAAAATATGTATTGATAGTCTGTTGAACGGTATCGGAACTGGCTAAACTTCACGAACGCTAACGGTATTAGTGACGTCGTCCTTGAAATTGATAAGTTAATTATTTCGGCTTTGTTTAATCTATCGGATAGCGGGCCATGAACATAATAGCAAATGTTTTCAATGCAAATACTAGGTACACGAATGCCAATAAAAACAGATTTTAAAATATATTAAATTCCCAATACAATGTACAAAAGCACAACGAAAATTGGAGTAACTGAATTGTGAATAACAGTATGATTGAAGACGTGGTTTACAGTATTGTATAATAGACGTCTCGCCACTATCGTCAGCTTTATTGCATAATGAGTGGAAAGGAGACAACTCTGTATTAACAAGTAGTATAACAAGTGAGGTTTCATATACAAATGCATCAGCAATAAAGCTGCTAGAATTCGTTCTACTCGAACATGCTGCGTTATGTTTGATAGAGCATTTCTTTCAATATATTTGATTTCCTCCTGAGTGTCTAATGCCTATGCGAAATCAACAGATTTTAATATTACTAAACTATAAATCAGTACAGATGTCATCCCAATTTGAATGATACATCTCGGTGAATTATCTGATTTCGTTGAAGTCGGGCAGTCATTGTTCAGGTCAATGTGTAAACTGTCTAATTTGTCGACTGGAATGGCATTATTCATCAATTAGGACATCTGCCACTGACATTGAGCTTTGATCAGTTTTGGTCATGAGAAAGGTTTCATATGTAATCTTTACTTTTTAAAATAGATTATTTCTAAATTGATTTCATTCTACTTACCTCTTAATGGCTCAATGTGCAGGAGATATTTGTTATTCCTTTTTGTAATCTTCCAATTCTGCAGAAATTGAGTTATTGCTACTTTTGTCTTACATACATTTTAATTCATTGCAGTTGTACTGCGTCCATTTGTCGTCTGTTTAAATAATTAAATTTTTTCAGCGAGTGGTGGTGAAGATTATGAAATGTACGAATTTGAAAATCCTGTATACGTTAATAATCACCATGCAGGCATAAGATCAAATAACAGTTGATGAAACTGAATATTGCCAACGGTTTTTCGGACCAATGTATCCGACACTTTGGTGATGGCATGTCAATTCAAGAGTCTGTATATTCTCGACTTGAACAAGAAGGGAACAAAAGAAGACCTTGACTTGAAATAATTACACAGCAAACTGGGAAATAAACAACCTTAGAATAAAGTGCAAAACACTTATATGAGACCCAGCTGTACTACTTTTGAAATCTCAAGGAATGACAAACTTGGAACACTTCTGAACACTATTCTTTCAAAATAGATGGTTGGATCAAACTGAGTTTTGGCGGAACAACTTCTTATAATGTCTGGTTGGTCCTGTTAGTGTCATTCATTTGTTCAGTATGCCTACTGCAGTGGCCATCCTGAAAATGTTGCTGTCACTATTGCTCCTAAATAAATGGTCATATCAGCAATGAATTTCGACTGAAAGACTTCTCAACATACCTAATTGATCGTGTATGAAAATGGTACTGATCTGACTGGCTGGTCATTTCGACATATTGCTCTAACCAAAAGACCCCTTACGATGTAAATAATAGAAATGGCGCCAGTCTGAATATGGCTACCATGGCATCCATCTTGACAATATTGGAATCGTTGTTCTTCCAACAGACGAAATTGTATGAATGTGGATTTCCACTTCTTATGATGCCATGTTGGTCCTAAATGAAAATTCTGCCAAGCGAATCAGTATGTCCACAACAGCAGTTATTTTGAAACTTCTATCATCGTCGAAGAATATCAAAGATGGATTCAACACCCGACAGTTGAAATGAGCAAATGGTCTTATCTTAAATTCCTGGAATCTGTTGCAGCCAGTAGAGCGTCAATCCATTATTGGATCTGTTCTTTTGTTCGTTTGTTGTTATTGCTGTAGTTTTAATAGGGCGGTTCTGAATATAAGTATGTAAGACAGCACCAATGTATACAACAGTCAAGGGAACTTGAGACAGTTGTTTTGAATTGCATTTTATTTTTAAAAATTAAACACATTTTTAAAAAGAGTGGTTAATATTTTCCTGTAAAGAGATAGAATATTTACAATTACAGAAATGACAGTCTGATTTAAACTTGATGGCTGGTCCAGCTTTTGCATATCTGTAAGTCAGCCAGGGACCTGGGTGTATTTTAATAAATATGAGTCATTAATAAATGTTCTCGCATAGGGATACGAGACTGGAAATCTCAAAAGTAGGGTTGTTTTAGCAACGGCCTAGTTCTAACAATTTTATTAGCGACCACTTTGGTTCAGTCGAGGGCATACGCTGGAAATACGAGTTCTGTAATGCAAGCATATTTTTTCGTCAGGCTGTTACAAATTTAATAGATTTAAATGCATGCACTAGACAAATACTCACTGAGGTTGCATGCATAGCAAATTTAAGGTTTATCCGATGAAACTTTAAGATCACTGGTATGCTACGCAAATCTGCGTATCGCTTTTCTTTGTTTATTAGCAATCTATTTACATTTTCCGTCTAACATCAGAACCATATCGCTATTAAAAGGAAACGTTAAAGTGAATCCCAGATGTTTCCGATGCGTTACGACTCTGGTCATAAACTCAGTGTAACGTCGCCCTCTTAGTAAGAAGGGTGGTTAATTGGA
Source organism: Sinohyriopsis cumingii (assembly GCA_028554795.2). Lineage (NCBI taxonomy): Eukaryota > Metazoa > Mollusca > Bivalvia > Unionida > Unionidae > Sinohyriopsis > Sinohyriopsis cumingii. Next base: position 74,537,963 of record CM068827.1, on the reverse strand, counting down.
TTTTGGCTGGCGTTATCTAGGGAATGACCTCCCTCTATTTTATAGCACGGTGGGATTGGAATGATAGAATACCAACAGGGAACTGACTATTGGGAAGAAATAATGCAATATGAGCCCCCTTAGACAAGAAAAATAACAAAATTGAATCAATAACAATTAATAGCAGCAGTTCCAATTAAACTTAAGTTATGTCAACAGAATTTAATAGCAGTGTCTAATTTGGATTTATTTCATCATAATAACGAGTGGTGAAAAGAGCGCAATGTCCACGACTGATTGCATCACCTTCCTTCCTTGACAGTGTATCAACGTCTTCCTATTTCCACGAGCCTTGCTATTCCGAACGCTTATTCCCATTCTGGACTTCCTGGTCCTTTGTTCTAAACTCATCACTTCTTTTTTTTTTTTGTTTTTGACTTCCGTCTTCGAACTATACCGTCTCTCCCCAAACAAAATTACACCTAAATCTCTATATGTACCAATTTCTATACGTACATAAAATTCCCTCACTGACGTTGCTCAGAAGCAAAAACAACTCTCCGAACACACATAAAGTCTGAACGTATCCGATAAAACATCGCTCTCGCTTCACAGCGACCAGCCATAAATGAACACATGAGCGGTATATCTAACATTACCGAATCTCTTTATCTACGCTACCACATGCTCGATTACTGTTGCATAAAATTCACAAAATTCTATCCCACAGCAATCCGTAACTTGCAAGATTATTTAAACATTACAAAATCACATATAAATATGCGATTATCGTTAACTCACGATTATTAGTATCATCCTAACAGATAAAGGAAATTATTTCATATAACCCTATGAAATAGTACACATATGAAAACTTGAATAGCATGCAATCGTTAATTCTATCAATAAACTAGTAACTTTAAAATTAAAGAGATAAATTGCATAACAACTCTAGCATCAACAGATTTCCATGAAATTCAATAAACGATACATAATATGGATCCTAGTCATATCAAACACATTTGCATAAAACAGACAATTAAAAATAGAAAATTGCGTACCTTAATGATGTTCTCTTTCAGAAATTGTGCATCCTAGCACTAAACCGTCTTTTCTTAAAAGACAGCCACGTGGTCCTTTTTTCTTGTTTAACAAGGAAAGCACTAGTCTTTTTAGGCTTCCACCGAACCAAGCTTCCCCTTTCTCAGGATTTTGGACTAAAGAATTTTGACTAAGGTCATCACTTTAAATTCGCATTACTTCTAAAAGTGTACTCCTTAATTTACTTTGGCCAATTGTAAGCAGCGGTTCCAAGGTAAACATTTCTTTCATCAGATTTTAGACAGACTAGAATCTATGAACTATGGTGCATGTCAATTTCCCTTTGAAAATGATATTTTGACATGGGTTCCTATCAAGTGGTTATGGTTGGAAGCTCAAATGTTTACTTTCTCAGGACAGAGTTGTAATGCCTTGGTCAAATCTCACTGAGTCATAAATGCTAGCCTTTCAAGTTTTAACACTGACATGGGAGAGAAAAGAAGAAAGGTTGAAGTGACCCTTCACAAAGACTTTTCTGGCCTAAATGTGATAAAATTTTAATGTTCAATTCATTCAAATTTAAGGTTCAGTAATATTCAAAATTTGACACTTTACACTCCGTAATGTAACAAAACAATCAAGTCTAGTAAAACATAACAAATAATTTAATTTTGAAAGTTATAAAATATAAATCTAAGTTGAACTTAACAGTATTATGAATTAAATCCAGAACAATTCCATAGTTATATCACAAGTCCTAAAGAAATGAAAGTTTCGAATGAATTTCATATTTTCCAATGTACTAGTCTGCCATCAGTCCTGATGTATCACAATGGCATTGTCCAGAACTCCTTTGAATAAATTCACAATAGTCCCAGAAAATATTTTAGTCCAATGAGCACCATGTAGCTCCTATGAATAATCCTAACAAATGTATCCTCTCAAATTATCCAAACACAACATTAAATACATCTGCTTACTGATGTTACACCAAAACTTTGGAAATAAGATTCTAAAATAGGAATGAAATCACTTCCTCATTTCCCACTCTATATACAAGCAAACCACCCTAAAATGTGTTTTCCAACTATTCATTACTTCATGTTTTGCGAACACCTCACATCGTCAAAGAATCCACCTGACTGACCTATCCAATTGGAAACAATTTAATTCTTATAAGATCCCGCTTGACTGGCCTATCCAATGGAAAATAACCCCAAAATTGTAAAAAAATAAATTTATCAATATTATTGTTATTTATCAAAAACACTTATTTATGCACCCTATGCAGCCTACACTCTTAATTTCTTAAAATAGAATTTATACAAGTATAGAAAAAAATAGCTATCAAATATCTTATTTATATATGATCATTACAATTTACAGTCATGAACAAAAATTACACATAATAATACATTGTATTGATATAATCACGTGCCACTAATTACAAAAATGTAAATGTGCAAAACAGCTGTCATCAATCGATGGATTGACATGATTATAAGTGTGATATAAAATTACGCTTTGTCATTTAAACTAATGCGCATACATTTACAAGTTAATGCAAGGTCTTTAGAAAATTATAAAATTAAGAATTTTCTGATTTCAGATACTGTTTCAAAATGAATGATCGTGCGAAAGGAGACTGAATTGTCATCCTTCATTTAAACATAAACAAGAAATAATCAAACTATTCCTGAATATATATATATATATATATATATATATATATATATATATATATATATATATATATATATATATATATAATCACTTTGCATTAGATTGATTTTTACAACAGATTTCGGAAATCTGTCTTGCCTGGATTAAACAAAACATATATTTTGACCTGATGAAAAGGAAGTTTGCTCAGAATGCGCATCTGTTGTATTGGAACAAATCTCCATGATATGTGTTCGTGGAAGTTATGTATTACTTGTAAATGAAACCGCACATGATACCCACCAAAACGTATTTTAAGTTCCATCTGCTATTACAGGTGTAGGCATAAGTTTTTATTGATATGAAAAGTGTATAGTTTTCTTCACACAGCTTTGTTTTATTTATCTTGTTCTAATTGATTCATATAAAATGAACACAAAGACCTGTCAGATTCAAATAAATTCTTAGTATTTATGTTTGAAAAATTTTCTCGCTTCAGTTTTTGAGTAATTTTAAATAATAAGACAGTCAAAGACTTCCCAATTTAAATTATTTTAATGACACTGAAGAACTAAAGATTGTTTCCTCGCCTTGGATTTGTACTTCACCAAGGCCAGTAAACAAATACGTACACTGTTCTGAGCTATACTACAGTTGAGGTACAAGATTTCTTTTCACAGTCATCACCATAAACGTCAGTGACCTAGTTGTGTGTAAGCCAGTCTAATGCAGACAGCTCTGGCTTTAAAAGTTGTAGGAACAGACCCAAACAGACTGTTGTTTTAATCAAAGCCTAGGTGGCATTCTACGGACGTTCTGTTATGAGTTGGGGTGGAGTGCTCCCAATATTTATTTGAATTACTATGGAATTCCCACCCTGGCTCATTTTTGTAGGAACTGAAATTAGTTATAGAGATACAGCTCCGAGCCCCCAGTCAGCAATACCGACAGTTAAATTATTAAGAACACAAAGGTGAAACTCAAAGAATAACAATTTAATACAATTTAAACGATATTAATTTCTCAACCAATCTTCTCCCTCTCGACTATGTAACAACCTATTTCATCACGTGACTATAGTGTGATATGGCTTTCCCCTGTACTTGGTCATCTGTGTTCTACTCTGCTAATTCCTTTCCTCCTTCCGGCGTTCTCCGTACTGCGATTCTTGCTATCCTCTTCCCCTTTTGTCTCCTTTTCTCCTCCCCCTTCTCTCTCTCTTTCTCTAGCAACAAGGCTTGTTTTCTGCCTACTGCCTTGTTCTATCCTGTCTCTCTGAGACTTGACTACCCTGTAGTTCTGTCCCCAAAAGCTTCCTGTGAAAAACACAAGGACATTAGCCATCTCGCCTCACACTAAATCAACAATCAATCATCAGATAGAGGCTATCTACATCTTCAGTCATGCATTCATGCACATCGAAAACCACACACGTTCTTATAGAAAACAACATAATAAAGAGCGGTATCCTACTTATCATACAGACATCACTAAATTGGATCACATCAATATATTCTTAATCTCATTACTCTGAACAATATCACAACAATCAGATGCATTTCTGTACATTACACTCCCACAAGTGTACACAAATATTCAAATATCCATATTATTTAAATTTACACTGCAACCATTTCCAAAGTTACAATTTAATTCAACAATTGCAAAATCTAGAATATCACATAAATAAATACACTAGTTTACTATGAAGTAACCAGATAGCGAATTATGATATTAATTCTGACTACGAGCTAGCAATCTACATAATCATAGCTCATTTCTCAAGTACGCATATAAATTAAACAATACAAAGGTAATTCTACGTACTAACAATTCTAGTAAGTAAATTTACATACTGCACATAATTACAATTACAATGCCGTAACATTACGCAACAATCGAGCAAATAACTCTCTGACCTTTACGATGCTTTCTGTCCTTGAATGTACCAAGGTTTCTTTTCCTGCCAATTCACGAGTGGCTTCCTTGGAGTTATTGCTACAACTTCTCAGCATGATGCTTCACAATGACTAATTCGTTCCCAGCCCAAATGACTGTTAAACCTCTGGTTTGAATTGATGTCCCCACCCTTCCTCAGTTCTGATTGCATATCAATTCTATCCCAGTCGGTCTAGATTAACAGATGAGCCTCAGGCCATCTGTCAAAGCGGGGAGATTTACAACAGCATCGAGGATCCTTTGTTCTTAGAACTAAGCTTCCAATGTCTGCATGTTAGTTTTGACACCTAACCATGTGGGCTCTTGTACAACACGAATCACTACGATAAACGCAGGGTCTACATACACATGGCACTAACCCATTCCTTTATTCCTGACTTATGTAATTGCGGGCAGGCAAACGTGACAGCCTAATTGAAGAAATAGTTACAATATTTACAATAAGAAAGGGAAGAATAATATCTGGTTCTGAAACACATGTTTAATCACAAGTAAACTCTTGTTGCAGATGAGAGAGCCATGGTGGTTCAGTAGTTAGTGTGCCCTACTCAGGAATAGACAGTTGTGTGTTCGAGTCCTGCTAAATCCAGGCAGAGTCGGCAGTATTGGTCTGTTACGGGGCTTGCTGAGAATTGTGCATCTGCATCACTATATTCAAAATAACAGTAGTTTTTTTTTTTTTGCAGTAAAGATTTGTTACTTTAACTCTTAATATTATCCAAGGGTTGTAAGTCCAAGATCGAATCGAAAATAAATTTACATGGAAAATAAATCATATTTTTTAAACCATCCAATATTAATTGGGTATGTTAAATGAAAAAGGGATAATATTTATGCCTTGTCGAAGATATATACTGCAAAATAAAAAGATTACACCAGTTCGACCATAATGGGCAACAAAGTTGTCAGATATGATACTTTTTTGTACTAGACTGTTCAGGATAACTTTTTGTGACGTGCAAGATGTGCAAAGTTGCTTATCATGCAAAGTCCAGTAATTGCCTGTCATATATAGACATTATGATTATGTATATACAGAATCTCTCCTCTGTACAGTTATACAGAATCTCTCCTCTGTACAGTTATACGGAATCTCTCCTCTTTTTTCTTGTGTTCCAGGTCGAGCTGATGAGAATCTGGGTCGATTGCGTAAAGCCATGCACAAAGGGCTTCGTTTATATGGAGATGGTGTCAGTACATTCGAGAACACTGTCCAGCAGGAGCTGCAACGGGTTGTCAAGCTGATTAAAGACAAGGGTGGCAAGGACTTTGATCCCCGACCCATTATCTCAGATTCCCTTGGAAACCTTATTTCTATTCTGGTAAAATCAACTCCCAGTTAATCTTTACATCTGTCTTCACTGACTTTAAAATATATATAATTTGCAGTCCTAGTGCCAGTTATATATAAGCCATGGTTTGACCTAATATCGTTTAAGCAAAATTATTTTTAGATGCTTTACAGGAGTTAATTCTTTTATAATTTAAACACATTTACTAAATGTTTTCCTCAGCATGAACCCATTTAAGGCAAATTCTGTAATATTTGGTTTCCTGGTGTAATGGTGTTTTGTGATTTTAAGACCACAGTAACCTATTATTAAATAGAGAATGAATTAGTGGTGACAGCTATTGAATAATTGTCAGGTGTACCTAATTTTTCGATGTGATACAAAGATAGGCAGTTTACGTGATTTAATTTTTTGTTTATTCAAAGATTTCAAATCTCTCCCACATTGAACAAGTGTATTATAACGTATTAGTGTAGTGAACATGCTATCAAAAGTCTAACAATAATATTATCTTTTGAATTGTTTTCTTTTTGTTTTAACAAACTTTACTTTTAATGAAATAAGTGACATCTGTCACTCGACAATTATTATCTTCAATAATTCCATGGCTACAGTACTTGTCATTTCATCTTGAAACTTGCATTCGTAAATACATTAAAACCTAATAAAAAAAGTATCTTTTTGTCAAAATTAATACAACTGCCTTTCTAACCACCACCAATTCATCCAGTTGATTTTTACAATGCACAAGATTTTACTTCAATATCAAGCCATCATTACGTCATGCTATCATTGAAATATTTCTGTACAGGTTTGACCATTCAACTAAACAAGTGTTTATTACATGATTTCCGTGAAAGGTGCTGTTTTGAATTAGTGACACAGCATCATGTGATTTACAATAATACATGATATTATACTGTCATGATGTTATAAATTATTTTTATAGCGTACTTTAGTTTTAAAAATATTTTGTACCACTGGAACAAAGTGAATATCAAAATGTTTATATAAAGTTACGTGATGAAAGAATTATAGACCTCTGTTTGAGTGAATATGAAATGTATGAATCGTTAAATGTATGAATCGTTAAATGTATGAATCGTTAAATCTCCCTGGGTTTCTCTGCTTCACGTGGTTGAATACAAATTTTACTGGTTCAAGGAACATCTGATTGCCCATTAGAGAAATGTCAAGATATATGGTTGGTCAGTAGCCAATGCGTAGGACATGATATCGGCAGTTCTGATGAGGTATACAGAATTTTAGAAAGATGTGTGAAAATTGCTTAAAATATTCAGGGGATGTACGAAATCGTCAATTTTCAATCATTAAGGAATAGCAATATTTTGTCCTAAAAATTCAATAACAATTGTTCTTCTAAAATATAATACTAATATAGTTTCACTAAGGTCTGCAGATTCCTGACTTTTGCATGTTCTGTGTCTCAAGAGTCATCAAAAAACGTTGAGACTAAAACAATGGATCATTGTGGATTTTTATAATGGAGTCCCAATATTAAACTGGGTGAAGTAAAGAGAACGTTGAGTTTAATTATAAGAACTACCAGGGTAGTACATTTATTTTCAAAATGCGCAGCTTCTACTGTGACATCACAGCGTGCGACATTCTATCCGGTTTTAACTGGATCACGCTTTTAAGTTAGTCTGGTCCAAAAATGTTCATGTTGTTTAAAATTTGAAGGTTGCAGTATTTCTCATGGGGTGTATATGCATGAGGATCATAATAAAGTGAATAATCTTCATTTAACGTTGCCATCAATTTCTAAAACAATTACAACCCATTCCTGTAATAGTAACTGCTGATCATTTATGTGACCAGTATGACTTGTATTTTAATACACTGTGAAGTCATTTCTCAAAGAAATAAATACTTGCTAACTTTGAAAGGTCAGAGCATACAAGATACACTGAAATTCTAAGTCGTGTTTTTTTATCTGGATGCTAGCAGACGTAATGGAGATATGTACAAAACCTTATTATTAGAAAACATTTGTGACCTGATTAAAGTCAGATTCCTCTTGTCCTACATGAAGCTCCGACAGCGTCCTCTTAGGGATCAAGTTTTAGTGACCTGTTATGTTACCATAATCGCTAATTTCATCAGCCAGTCAGATTAAGACTTGTTTCTTAAAGTTTGGAAGAATGAGTGGCATGCATGGCTGAAGAACATCAATGTGTGCTGAGCAACTTGAGCCACTTTCAGATTGCTGAAAGCTACATTTCCAATAGATAATTCAAAAGTCACCAGAACATGACCCACAAGCGGTCACTGTCAGATCTTCACATAGGGCAGTGGAGATCCGATTTTAATCAGATTGAAAACTTTGATAGTTTCAGCAGGTATCTAAGGTCGCCATCAATATTATTGAATTTCATAATGCCAACAAACATTTCAAAACTGCCACTGCTGAGCTGAAATCTTCTGGTAAGAGTTAGACAGAACACTACCCTAATATTGTATAATCTGATCTCACCGAAATGTAATTCAAATGGATATACTTTCTAACCTAATTGAAACACTTAGTTACCATTGTCATTTATGCAAAATCTATACAAATCACCTTATCCATACTACAGATGTAACGAGTCTGATGAGAAGCCAATTTTCGCATTTTTTAGATTATGTCTCTAACAGGCCACAGTTCCAACTGCTTCCTCTCAATGTGCTACATGATTTCAGAGGACGAGAAAGTCTTGATGGGACAAGCAATTACAAATGTGAAACTTTTTTCACCAAAGATGTTCTGCTAATCAACACAAGAAATGTTTCCACAAAAGCAGTATTTCTTGGATTGTTTAAAATATTTACAGATGTTCCTACTTAGTATTTTGGGTTAAATTTAAGCATTGCCATTTGTTTTTGTTTAACGCTACATTGGGGAATGAAATAATAAGCTTGAATGGGTAATAAAATAGTTACAGTCGTCTGATGGGTTATACAGAATTTTAACATTCTCCTTTCGTATTTCTTTTGATGCCTCAGAAGATAGGAAGGTTTGCAGGGTATTAAAATCCCGTACACCCTGTCAAAAGATTGTAACTAATGATATTCCCCTAAGCAAGAGTTAGTAATGTTATAACAAATATTAACATTAGAGGACCAATCTGTTTTAATACACATTTTCTACCTAGCTCTCTGGAAGTCAAATTGAGTCATCTGAAGAATCAAAAAGGCTCTGGAAGTTGTCTGACCAAATTCTTCGATCCATAACACCAATATTTCTATCCTTGATGGACACCTTCCCCTTCCTGCGTCACTTTCCAGGCCCTATCCGGAACACAGTCTGTGACGTCCTAACAGCAAGAGATGACGTCATTTCTAAATATTACACGACTGCAAGGGTAGATTCTCTTTTTCTTTCTTTCTTGTTCTGTATGAAGGAATAAAATGCACCTCATCTGATTATTCCCAATCCAGTCATTGGCGAATTTGTTTAGGCATGCCAGTATCCTGTGAGCATTTGCATTTGCTGGCAATACAGTAATATGAATGCCAGAATTATGATGTCTGTTTTTCTGTTCCATGGTCTTCTGATTACTAAACTATATGAGTGATAACAAGGACACAAATGTACAGACAAGGGATGCTGACAGTAGCCATTGATCCTGTCATTGGCTGATCTATGTTCTGAAGCTACGTCAGTATACAGGATAGAGTTTCAGTCAAAGGCATGAGTTGAAAAACCTAGATCATGTGCTTTCATTTAGTTGCAGAGCAATGACATGAATGCTAGACTTGTTTTCTGTTTGTTAGAGGCATAATCTTCTGCATATAAAATATTATCATATAAGTGATAACAATGAACCAAACACACAGAAAAGGTTTAGTTATGGTAGTCATTGATCTTGGTTAACAGTTGATTAATAAATTCTTAAGCTACATCAATATAATGGGATGATTTATAGTCAAAGACATAGAGAAAAACACGCAGAGTATTTGTTTTAAAAAAATGTCAAATATTTAGTGTATAGTGATTTGCTTATTAAATATGCTATTATGTGTGTAACATAAAATAAAATGTTTTATCATACAATTCAGTTTATCAGTATTGCTTGGACATTGCAGTCTTAACCATGTTCAAATAAGATGAAAAGGTTTCCTTGGAAAGCAACTATGCTGGAGATTGAAGTATTTTCTTTTCCAGGAAACATACGAACCAGAAAAAACCAGAGGGTTTGTCGATGCCCTTATCAAGTTACAAGAAGAGGAAGTCGATGAAAATGGTGTCTCTTGGCTTAAGGATGAACATATAAAAGGGTTGATTGTAGACCTGGTATTTGCAGGTAACGATTACTAATTATTACTTTATGTAAGACTGTAAAGCAGATTTATTACTTTATGAATTTTCAGAAGTCTTGAAAAAAGGATGATTAGAGTATAATCTTGCATACTATTAATAGATTTTCATGTTAATAAATTGATTTAATTCTTATTGCATTTTTATTTATCTTTATTTTAAAACACTTTATTTGCTTCATTATATTAGTCTCTGGACAGGAACCTAAAAGAAATAATTACGATAGGGTCTGTAGTCTGTACTCGATCATCACAATTTAACGTTCTATATGAAGATTAACATGCTTGGAACAATGGTACCTCAAACACCTGTGATCTCTGGAACTGTTGTCTAATGCCAATTCGCAGTCTGGAAAATCATATCTGATTCCAAACAAGCGACAAGATTTAGTGCTTGTACACTTTATTACATCCAGGTGTGTTTGACAAATGAAATAGAACATAGTCAATTCTGTCTGTTACATACTTGAGCCAGCCAAATGTAAGGTTGAAGAATCATGGATTTTATATTTCCAGTTTCATCAGCTTGTGTACACAGACTGTTTAAAAACAATGAGCTAAAATTCAGATCAAAGATTAATGTAATATTGATTAGAACTTAACTGTATCTGCATGAGGTATAATACTGTAATATTAAATTTCTTTCAGTTGGATGTGATCAATACATTCAGTTCCCTTTTTGTGCCTTCTCTGAATCCAAGAATGTATTTAACTCATAAATGTTTTACTATAGTTCATATAAACTTGTTGACACTGAGTAACAGGTAATATAATTCAAATTTTAGTCGGTTACCACGATATGTCAATCATGCATGATTTGCCAATCCATTTGCCAGACATGAGTTTGCCACGCATATTTGAATGGAATGGCAAATCATGCATGATTCTAATTAGTTTTGTTGCTCTGGGTTTAAGACCATTTTCAATGCAAAATAGGCTATACATGGCAGCCAGTGTATGTGGTGGAGGAAGAACCCTGGGAAGGACCACCACCCACCGGAACATAATGGCAAGCTTTCTCACATTCCAATTCTGGCCAATCTCAAGATCCAGAAATCATGGACAGATCTCAGATGTCAGAGATCAGTAAAGGTGAGCACCTTTGACCAATCAGACACCCGGGGCCACATTTCTTATCGTATCCCACCCACTGAACAGACCGTCATGCAGGGACTTGGTGGGCACATATTTTGACTTATCATGGTAACCCACTAAAACCTAGAAGAATGTCTGATTATGTGAAACCTCACTAATTGAGTTAGTCCTTTGTAGGTTAGGGTTATCAGTTTGTCTGTTTGTAGAATATTCCTTTTTTATTCTTATACTCAATATATTTCTATATTATTAGGCTTAATGACAACTACCAATGCGATACTAATTGCAATTCTTCTGCTGGTTCACCACCCCGCCTGTCTGGAAAAAGTAAAGAAGGAAGTCCTGGACATAATTGGTCCTGACAGACCGCCATGTCTGAAGGACCGGGAGGATATGCCCTACATACATGCCGTAATCCTTGAGGTCTTGAGATACAGTGCGCATATCTCTGTTCCACCCTCTCATAGGTTAGTATCCATAGTTTTTCATTACTCCAAAATTACCAATCGGAATCCTATATTTAAATCGAGTTCTCTGCCTTTCATGGCAACTGCCAATCTACTAGTGTATAAAAGAAATTACATGTACATGCTAACCAGTCTAATTGGATTGTTTTTGGTGTTTTTGCTCCACATATTGTACGGGTCTCGTGGTCTGTCAGTGGCCGAGATAGTGACCTATATAACACATAAAATGTTAACATCATAATTTTTACACAAAATATTTAAAAGTCTTCTGTCAATGATTATGATTATATTGAAACAAGAAGAAGAAAAAAAATGATTTAAAAGTGTTACGTGTTTTGGCTTGAATAAACAGTAACACAGAAAGAGTGAAAACAACAAGCTTTTTAAAATTTAACAAATAATTTATTTTTCTGGAAAAATTATGTAAAACTGAAAAAAAAGGAGAAGAACTTGCGCATTTTAAGAACAAAATCCAAAAATGATCTAAGAATAATCCATGAATTAAATTGCAAAAGTTCTAGTAATAAATGTTCTAATAATTTCAAGTTTAAATCCTGATGGAAAATCCAAGATGGATGATGTATACCGTAGTCAGTAGTGTGCTTATCTACAGTTCCTTGTAGAAATGCAAATAATGTCACTCCAGTGTTGGAAGTCCAGATTAAATTTGTAAGCAATGTCTTTCCAAAATTTCTGTATGATCACTCCTCAAAATATTTCCAGAGAGAAAAGAATTAATCCTTTTGAAATCCTTCTGATCTGAAGAAAATTATAACTCAAAATCTGGATACAATAAAATAACTTGACACCAGTGTAAAAAGCCCAAAACTGAGAAATCTCTCTCAAAGCATCTCTATTTAAACTAACAAATGCGTAGTAATGGAAAAACCAGAATTGCGAAATCGAAAAGGGGGTCACATGATTGTGTTTATGTCACATACACCAAAAATGACCCTGACGACAACCAGTCATTTGAAAATAAAATAGAACTTGTTTACGAAGGTTACTACAAATTCTGAAACAAGGTCAAGATTTAGATCAACACCTGGTGTTTATGAAGGAATGATTCAGGTCAGCTAATTTTCTGGAAAAATATATCTCCAGTGAATAAATTTACATCATAATAGCATATAATAGAATAAAAAATGTTAAACTGACAAACAATTAAATTAAAATAAATATGAATTAAATCAGATATATGTAACAAAAGAAATATGTTTAAATTAGTGGGTATTGCATTCATCTCTAATCAGAGATGTCATTTTATTTGTGATTTTCAAAAGTTGGTTTAGTCGCTATTTATACACCTTAGGTTATAATGATAAAACAGTTCATCAGTATTGCCCATTTGCATGTTAAACACTGCAGGACATGTATAGTAAAATGTATCGACTGTCAGTTTTCTGTGTGAAAGTGACAAAGCAAAGACATTTGTAATTGTCTATATCATTCCGTAGTGCTTTTAAAGATCACAATACTTCTAGGAACCAGTTATATTGATTTATTTATGTTGGCTGAATGGAAGGTTGGTATAGAGCTGTGTAGGTATTTGGGTGTATAGAAACATGGAACGACATCCTTGAGGTTTTTTTTTTTAACATTAATTTTACTTACTGCCTGGTAAGTAAAGGCTATATATATTTATTCACTTCCAGGTGCACAGTAGACCTTGAATTCGAGGGGTACATCATACCGCAAGGGTCAATAGTATGTATTTTACCATATTTCTTCCTTTTGTAATACTTTTCCGTGTTAACCATATGCATGAATAACATCTGACCAAAACATAAATGAAATTAAGTCTTAAACACATTTAGGTCTGTAAAATAAAAATTAAAAATATACAGTCTGATCATTTTAGGATTTCACTGAAATACACGTCCTTGTCTAACTAATATATCTCTGAAATAGGTCTGAATTTGAAAGTGCTTCCATACTTTATGAAAGGGGACCTTCTTTTCCAGGATATCTTTGTGCTTTCTTCTATACTCTTTCTATCAACTTGTAATTATTAATTTGTTGAGATGCTTTGAACAAGTGCTCTTGCAATAACATCTTTGAAGTTCAAAAGAAAATAAAGTTTCAAATATGTTCCATACAATGACCTTATTAGTAACGGTCCTGCAATTTCATTTAAACTTTTCTAGCATTGTATATTTTATTGGAATATAACGACAAATGATGCAGCCATTGTTTTCTGGAACAAATTATGCTGTTACATGTGAGCATAAAAAAATAGACAAAAAGACTTATATTGTCTTCACTAGGACGGATTTCTGGAACAAATTGATCTATTGCATTTGGACATCTTTTTACATATTTATGTACATGTATTGCAGAACAAATTATTCCATTGCATTCAGACATCTTTGTACCTGTTTCTATATTCTTTAAATACTCACATAGATGGGTGGGTAGGTGGATTCATATGTAGAAAAACAGGTAGATGGGTACAAACAACAGCAGCATTTTTTTAAATTGAATATTACATTATATCTTTTTCCTCTTTTCTTTGCACAAGAGCAAAAAATAAGTAAATACATAGAACAATGTAAATTTCACTACTCCAGAAATGTGCACTATGAAAATTCCTTGACCAGTCAGACTTGAGTGTATTTTTTCACAAATTAAGCATTTGCACAGGCTGTAAAGAAAATTACATAAGATAAAAGGCAGATCGGAAACAAATAATCATTGTATTTTTACACATGAATAATTGCACAATACATTGAACAAAATGTTCATGGTTTAAAAAATCTCATATTTTTTGGATCATGCTGTCACGGGTTGCCTTGAGTCAGAGGTGGCATTAGGAGTACACTGGGCCTAGGACCGACCATGACTGTGCGGGGCCAAAGTATTGGTATCTCAATTGGTATGCTACTGCAAATGCTGATTATGTCTAGACTATATCAACTTTCATGATTTGTGTGCATTACGTGCGACCTGTATCAGCGTTTCCAAAATTTACCGGAGAATATAGCTTGACAAACACATAAGGATGACCTTTGGCCTGAAGCATGGGGGCCCTCTCAAGAGCAGGGCCTGGGGCGGTTGCCCCACTTGCCACCCTCAAACGCCGGTCCTGCCTTGAGTGAGGAATGTTTTCATAGCCCCAGAGCAAGATTTGCAAATCCCTCTATTACATAAACATAATTTTTGGTAAAAGTATATGCTTTTCATATAAATTGCAAGTGCATATGGGTAGCAAGTAGAAAAAAAAGACTGGTACTTGTAGGAAGCAGTCAAGGTGAAATGAGTATATAGTGTGAACTACATCACAGCTTAAAACAATGATTTGGTACACCTTCAAATACACAGCATATATGTGACGTAATACACAGTTGAACTTTTAACACACCATAGAGATGTACCATACAATTAGTTTTCACATTAAACAGTGACATCTAGCACAAGCACATGAAATAATTATGTACTTGTTTATATAAAATAGTGACATTAAACAAAAATATAGTTGTTAAAATTACATTATATTTACATGGTTTGAAAATAGAGCTCCTATCAATCTGTTAAATAGCACCAGTAGATGTTTCTTTTAGGCTGTGGAATACTGTAGTGTGGGAACAATTTTCCTGGTTTTCGTTGTTGCCCTAAATCATGAATTTAAATCCCCAACGAAAAATGAGCCACATAGGATGATGCCCCCCCCCCCCGGTTTTCTTAGTGTTTCATTCCTAGAGATTAATACAACTACTTATATTTGATAAATCAAAATCAATACTGTAATCTGGTAATTAAATTTAACTTTTATATGTGTTTCTTTTATTTTTTTATTTTAACCTTTTGAAACAAGAATTATAAATCATTTTATATTGTTTCATTGCACATATTCGAGAAGGTATCCGATAGCTGTAATGTTACACTCACTGCCTTAAATCGCTTTGTGAAGTAAGCAAGGATAGAGAGAAAATAGAGAAAAAGCATAAGGTATTCAAACAATAGTAATACTGAAAATGAAAGAAAATGTAATACAAAATAGCAGTATATGAAAATTAAATTTGATACTTATTCAGATCAATCCTTCATTTGAATACAACTGATGTTGAAACATTTAAATCCTTCTGAAAGCACATTTCATTTTATCCTTGCATTTTTAATCCAAAAGAGTCCTGCAAAATACTATAACTATTTCTTGAAACACTGTTATTAATGAAACACTATGTATATACATCTATTACAACCCTGTATTAAAGCTCAGACTTCACAGAATTTTGGACAAGGCCACTGTGTCAACATCATGTCAGTCAAGTCTCATGTTACTCGCAAATTCTTCTCAGGTAAATAATTCCCAAATTGTTGAATTAAACAAGTCCATCTTTCTCAAAACTTCCGATAGTTAGGTCTGATCTTTTACTCATTGTCACGTGAGCTGCAGTTATCAATTCAGCATGAACTGGCTTGATTAATGAGGTTGCAAGGTTTACTAATACTCTACACTGATCGTCACCAGTAACATCAACTTTTTCCATATTGGTGTCCACGACCTGTTTAGCATACCACTCGTGGAAGTATGACTTTAATTCTTCTTTGTACTCTTTATTTACTGTCAAGTCTAGTGGTTTAAGTTAGTCTGGACAAGAGGCAGGCCTGAACATTAGCTGCCTGGTAAGCAAGTGCCAGTGCATCGTTCGCAGCTTCTGGCGGGTTAGGAAATCCAGGAACTGGGAGAGGGTCTAAGTTGAATTTTTCCAGTCTTAAACCACTGTGCTGATGTGATCATCAGAAAGTACTGATGGTGCAACTTGATGGACAACCCGTACAGAAATTTCTCATGGATTCAATATGGAATACTTATGGAATCCATATGGAATAGATATGGACTGAAAAACTTATGGAATAAGACAATTTATTCCATATCAGTTCCATAAGTACTTCACAGCAAGTGAAAATTCCATATGGAATAAAGTTGCAACTTTAATCCATAAGCACTTTTTTCCATATGGAAAGCAGGCTTATGGATTATAGCATCATGGAAAATACTCTCTGAAGAATTAATAACCTAAACTGTCTGATTAAAATAGAAATACTGTTGGGAGTTTGAGTACATGTATATGTCAGTGTAGCTGATGTGGAAGAATGAATATATACTCATATAAATTTGAAGAAACACATGTATGTCAGTTTTCTTTAATTTATTTCCACAGATGTTTAAAAACAAAGACATGACCAAAAAAGTAGGGAAAATGTAAACATGATCAGAAAATTAATATTAAAATACAAGCATAGATGAATCTTTGATGCAAGGTGGATTTTGGGCTTGGTCTAATGTTTATTCTGAAAAGTAATTTTGTTGGCTTCTTATTAAAATATGCTCTACAAAAATCATACCCTAGTGAAAATGTGACTTAAATTTCAGCAAAATCAATGAACGTTTCTTGACATTCACTCAAATGTCCTTTTTCAATAAAATTATGGTATTTTAGGAGATTTTACCAAAATTTAAGAAAATATCAGTGAAATGTTGTGATTGAAATTTCACTGACTCTGCCAACATTTCTGAAAATATCAGTGGGAATTTTTGATTGAAATTTCACTGAGAGTTTGTCAAAAATTCTAAAAATATAGTGATATTTTGTGATTGTAATATCCCTGACATTTTAGTAAAAAAAAATATAAATAAGCTATAATAAAATTTATTTTTGTTTCATGTACAATTTGATTGATTTTCAGCAGCATTTTTATTTCCTGTTTCTGATAGCTGTAATTGTATTGTTTATTTTGGGAACAATAACTTCTTTCCACATCTTTCTGTATTATATTTCTTTATCAAATTTTGTTATTGTTGTTGTATTTTTTTAAATTTGAACTGGATTTAACTGCCCTCAAACAAGTTTTCTTGTTTTCTGTTTTGAATCAGAATTTCGCTTTTCTCCTGACCTGAATCTGATTTTCCTCGATATGGACCCTTTTTTTAATATCGTCTCCGAAACTTTTTTTAAACAATGCTCTATCCGGTCCCATTCCGCAACGGGCTTTCTAATAATTATTTGTTCCGTTTATTATTTAAATGATGACCGTTGTAAAGCGCTTTCTGATTGGTCAAAATTTTGTACTTGTCCAATGAATCGTTGCGTAACGGAAACTGACGGGAATGATAAACATGGCGACTCGAGTGCGATACGAGTTTGAATAACCATTTGAAATATGTGCGGCAAAGTGAATAGCTTGAATCAAAGTCGATGGGAGCGTAATTGGTCAGTGTGTATGAAAACTGAACGCCAGGACAAGCATTTTACTTTTTGTGCCATAGACAGCTCTACAGTAGAGGCGAACGTGCTAAATAGGACAAGGAATTGAACCAAGATGATTTCGAAGTTATATAACTCAAAACTGATTAACTTCTAGGATGAATTTAAGGAGGACAGCGTATACATCACTGGTGGAAATTCTTGCGAAATACCCATGTCTATCAAAGATGGTCACATCTTTGAGGAATTTTCTTGGCCCACATATAGAATTGTCGTTAAATATCGTGGGGCATTGTTGTGTATATTATCAAAATATTCTAGGTGTGTTGGAATTCAGTGTAAAATAAGAGTACTTCTATCATGATAAACGGTTGTCACGGCTGCTTATGGAACAAGGACTAATTCAAGAGACCATAACAGCATCATAGTTTGTGCATTAATCAAAAATCAAGTTGCAGTACAAGTGACATGGCAAGCTTTTAGCATTTCTTTTCATGTCTCAAATGGATGCTTTTCTGTAATTTTGCATTATTTTCACAGTTGAATTTTTCAATGCAGATTAATATTTTATATATGTTTATGTATTCACAGATGCCTGTGCATATATTCCAGGCTTGATACTTTGATTCTTAAAATCACTTAATTATTTAGTGTCAAGCCAGATTCATCACATCATGTTGTATATACTATAAATATTGTACATAACAGATAAAAGGCCTCAAGGTAGATTAGTTCTGTAATTAAGTTACCTTCTCTAAATAAAGTCATTATTATTATTAATTTTATTATTATTATTATGAACTCCCATATCTCTTGCCTTGTATATCATATAATTACAACATCTGTAAAAAAAAAAATCATGCAAACTTAATATCACCTTGGTTAATAAAGTCCTGTTTAAGTCATATTCATTATTAATCTGAAACTTCAGTAACATGCTATATAATGATCAAAACTGTAGTGAAATCTCACAAAAGTTTTAGTCAAATATTTGTGAAATCTCACCAGACTTTTCAGTGAAATGAAAAAGACTTAAGTGATGCCATCATGGATTAGGCTTTATATGCGAGAAAGAAAATGATGACAAGAAAAACCTCAATCTTATTTGATAATGTCTGTCAAAATAAAATTTATATCCATTTTAAAAATTATGGTGAATATTCATCATTGATTCCCAATAATGTCAAAGAATCATTAGGCAGTTTAATAGAAATCTGAAGTAGATTTGTTTTTGGTTTAGACAGAAAGCGGTTTAAAAAACCCGTCTGAAAGCCGCCTTAAGTATGCCTGGAAATTTTTGTACAGGATGAACTGTTACCAAATTCCATATGAACTATTTACAAATTCCATATGGACCATTTACAAATTCCATATGGTATGTTTGCCAACTCCATATGGACTATTCACAAATTCCATATGGAGTATTGCCAAATTCCATATGGAATTTTAATTTTATTCCATATGGACAACCTACAGATCTCGTGGACTAATTAGCATATTCCATGAGATTTTCCATACGGAGTCCATAACATTTCCATATGGATACACTGAAAATCCATAAGAGTGCTTTAACTATAGAATAGAAATGTCCATATGGATATTTCTGTAAAAGTATGTATGGATTCCATATCCATTCCATGTGGAAAATTTCGTACGGGAATGGTTTAAGTAAGAGATCATTCATATATATTTTAATGCATGTAACTGACTGGCCTAGTGTTGTTGGCTGTGTCAGCTTCCTTGTATGTTGATCACTCAAAGAAAACATGGCAAAAGTGATTAATCTTGACAGGTGTTTTATTTGTGCTCATAGAGATATAAGTATTGTTTTAGTGTTGTTGGCTGTGTCGGCTTCAACTGATGTTATTCACTTTTTCAAAAACACCATTTAAGTATTGAACTTGCCAGGTCTTTGATTTGTGCTCATACAAGTGGTAGTATTGTTTTAAACATTAAAGTGACCGCCGTTTGCATCAGCATAGTTTTATTCTTTTGTATTCTTTATTTTGGGTATCTGTAGAGGTTAAACCATGAAATTAAATACTAATATGCAAACTTTGACAGGCAAAACCACAAATTTAAGTACCCACGAAAATGCCATTTTAGTTACAAAAACCATGGAAATTGAGCCCAATGAAAATAAATAATACTATGGTTTGTTAAACACCAAGTAATCATCTAGGTCGATCATCAAAATAGAACTTAGTTTGATACAGTCATTGATTTGATAAATGGACAGTAAAAATAGAGGAATTGGGAAATGTGAAAATTAGTTTAATATGGCTGTAAGGTGAATAACATTGTAACTAAGTAACACAATACTTGTTAGAGTAACATCAGTAAAGAGAAAGACATGCTGACAAGTTAATCAAATTTCAGTTTGTCAGCCCTCTAACTGCAAAAATGGAAAGTATCACTATGTTGGAATAAAATGTTTCGAGGTAAATTTAATGGCATCTAAATAGACATTACATGCAGAAAAATATATGTACTAGATGCATGAATTGGTTCTGTTCCATATGGAAAACTTAATAGATAATATCCCTGAAGAATGCTCAGTTGTAGATTTCAAAAACTAGCAAGAGTTGCAAATTCTGCACGTTATTTATTTTCATCTTGAAAGTAGAATCTGTGAAAAGCGAAACTGAGACACAAACTTAATACACTATCGTGAACAAAACAACAGCCCTACACATTTCATCAGGGTTCTGTTTGTATGTTAAATCAACCCCAGGATATATATACATATCTATATCTAAAACAGTTTGTAATTTACAGTGCATTGTGTATGATTACAAAGAGGGTATATAAGGTATAAAGGACAACAAAACCTTGGTATTCACCGACAAAGAAGAAACATTTTTGCTCAATAAGTGTATGTTACATTTGTCAGTAAGAAATAATCATGTGGAAGTGAATGGCAGCAAGTAATACACAAGTGTTCAGATCCAGCACATAATGAAAGTAAAGCTAGCAACAAAAAATACCATTCTCTTTTCCTAATTTGTATCATTATAATAGTAACTTGTTCAGCGTGAGAATTCATGCTAATTACCAAGACCAAGAGATGACTATTATACAATGATGAAATCTTGCGTCATGAGGTAGTACCCCTTATTCAGGGCCTGTGATGTCATATTGGCATTATCTCCAGATACAGATATCTGACAATTAGTGAAACTCACATCACGGACAACTGTTAAATTCAATACAGTGCATCAGTGTGCCGCTATTTAAGATGCGTACAAAGCTTAAAATAATCATTTGTGTTCGTCCCACCATGTATCTCTGCTAGTACATGTATTTCTTATAAACTGACCAGTTTAGTAATTTGATGAATAGTAGTCATTTTTGGAAAAAACGAAATTGGACTTTTGCGATGTACTGGTTTACTTACTGTGCATGGGGAATGAATGCACTAAAAGGACGCATAGTTGTATTCAATTTCACATCCAACATCCACACAAAACAAATCACTTTGCATAGCCTAAAAAGGTGCACGTGCCATATAATCTAATTTCTCCATGGCGTCAAATGAAATCCATCAGATCAAACAATTTAAGGCAAGATCCCCTCTGTTTCATCCTTTTAATAAAAATAATAATTATAATATAAATAATGAACTCAGCTGAAGCGGCTCTGAAGCAAACTCTTGCTTATATTGTAGTAAAACTGTACATATCGCATAGTAATCCAGCTGAAAGAAAAGTTAAATAAACAGTTTCCAGTTTTCAGTTTCCTGCTTCTCACGGTTTTTTCGAATGAATACGTCATCCAAGAAAGCAAAACTATGAACACGGGAATTATAGAAGGCAAAAGAAACTTATTTAATAATGCTTAGTATTGACTCAGGATAATATTCACATTTAATGAAGAAAATGATATTCCACACAACGCAAAAACACATAAAGAACACGCACATGCTCGTGTACAAAACATTTCCATGACATCATACAGTATTATTGTTTTTATCTCATGTATTCATCAACTGTATGGAGACATTCCCAGTCTGTACACTAAATGTGTCTGTTAATACTGAAGCTACATTCGGTTTTCTTTAGCTTGATCCTTTTTATATTTATAGCCATAAGAAAAGTCACATGTCTGTATATATGTCTATCAATCAATCAGAATCAATCAATCATTCAATAATTACTAACAGGTGTTGTTCCTGTTTGCTATTTTAGATCCTATCAAATTTTTGGTTCATTCACCATGACCCAGAAATCTGGGGCGACCCCTGGCAGTTCCGGCCTGAACGTTTCCTTGACGACCATGGAGACCTCCTTCCTCCTGAACACAATCTGCGACAATCGTAAGTTTAGTGGCAACTATGATCACGAAGATTTATTTATGGTCATGGCGACAAAATACATTTTTCGATTCCATTTTGTTATTTATAACTTCCTAAAGTTTGAAAGATTCTGAAATGCTCTTATGTAAGGCAGTCTAGGTTTACTGTTTACAGCTCAGCGTGCACGATGACTTTGTGATCAGTCACAGTTTATCAACAAGAAGCGGTTATAGTGGAACACCAAAACAGTATAGTAATACAGACCTCGTTAATTCGTTAGCAGATGGTGGGGTATGTGTGAGTGTATGTAATTTGGATTTTTAATGTAGCTTTAACAATTTTTCAGTCATATTGCTACAATGTCTGTAGTGTAGTAGTTTATAGTTATGTCTAGCTTTGGGGCATCGTGCCGCAAACATGAAGCATGATGTCCCACCCAGTCACATTATCCTGACACCAGTCTGACCAGTCCTAGCACTAGCCTATTAATGCTGAGCACCTAGCAAGGCAGCTGCTCGAATTATATTTATAAGTCCTTGGTATGACTCGGCCGGGGTTCAAAACCGCGACCACCCATACCCAAGGCAGACACTTTAACCACTAGGCCACTGGAGCAGTCTTTAGCAGATGAAGTCTTATTCTGCTTTTTCCAATTGGTTTCATAGAAAAGATTAAAGAATTTTGTTTATTCATAGTTACATATATATTGAAAACAAAATGTGTTACAGTCATACATCCCTATACCGATCACATGGCGAGGTAATTCTTGAATAACTGGAATGGTCAGGTAGTTAGGATTGTTTGTGGATTTGTGCACCTCCGTACAATGGGCGTTACACTGAGCTTAGTTTGTTGAATTTTATATTGCTGTCTTTATGGAGAAGTCTTAGTCAATCACACAAAACTGAAGAAGAAACAGTTATGTTTTGCTAACTTAAAATGTGCGAGAGAACATCCGTAATATAGACATTAACTAGTGAATTGTCTTAATGTTGTTATACAGGGCTCGTTCTCAACCTTCTATAAAGTCCTCTAAATGGTTAGTTTTACTGTGCAAATTAAGTATGCAGAGAAGGTAGTGGATAATAACTGTACACTGATTCAAAATGAGTATGTTCTTCATTAACAAAATGGTTTTTATTCTCTATAATGAGCACAAAGACCAGTCTTTCATGTAGGTAGAAGGATGGGATGAGGACAGGTGTTATGGTGCCATCTAAGTTTTGCCCAATCCATTTAAAGCTAGCCTGATGGGTCTTATTTATAAATAGATCATGTGACATGACCCCTCTGTTATTATTAAACATTATGACTATGTATTTCTTTCATCGAAAAGACAAAATTCAGATGATACCTGTATATCTGTTTAGCTCATCTGACCTTAATAATTAGCGAGATCCACCTATATTTATGATGCAATCTTCCATCCGAT
This sequence comes from Sinohyriopsis cumingii, assembly GCA_028554795.2. Classification (NCBI taxonomy): domain Eukaryota; kingdom Metazoa; phylum Mollusca; class Bivalvia; order Unionida; family Unionidae; genus Sinohyriopsis; species Sinohyriopsis cumingii. Next base: position 74,514,213 of record CM068827.1, on the reverse strand, counting down.
GGCTGAGCTAGTTACGAATCTTCAAATGATATTTCTAATCGGCTTCTTGATCGGGTTTGGCTGATGAGGTTTTTTTAAATCAAGATCTCGATAAGTTCAATAATGAACAAGATCTGTGCACATTAATATGGTAATCTTTTATATGATTGGTTTTGTTTGTTACCTCTCTGGTGACTTTATTTCTGATCTGACTGTACTCAAACTTGGGAACTAAGCTTGTATCATCAAAATTTAGAATGTGTTCAAAATGGATGGGCAACAAAGTATACAAATGAGGCAATCTGTCATTTGACCTACTGAGGTTGTAAAGACTGTGAATGCAGTATTTCTAAACTGGCTTTGGATTATTTGCTTATCTTATTAAATTATTGCTTAAGGTAGATAGCGAGCCAGATCCACTCATAATGATCCTATGATCTTGACTCTGATTGGTTGAATGTGTTGCCACTCCTCTGGCTATGTGTTTTTTCAAACTTTGGAGTATAGACATAGGTTGTCAAGATCTCAGTATGATTTAGATAAACAGCAATATACACATACACACCTGCGGACTCTTAATATTTTGCCAGAAGTCTTACGAAAATTACCCTTAAAATACAGACTTATGGCATACTCATAGCTGCCAACCCTCACGAATTTGGTGTGAATTTCACAACTTTTTCAGCGATTCACGGATTCACGCCGCAAGCCAAAAATTCACGAATTCTCCAATCCTCAATTATTTTAAATCTTTAATAACAGATTTCCCGTTAAGCGCTAGTCGTGATATTTGCAGTTGCCGAAACGGTCCGGTACTGCTGGTTGCGATATTAGTAGATCTACAGCCAATTAGTACAGTTGGCACGGTAGCAAGCATTTTAGCCTATTTTAATCTATAAGTATAACAGTAGTTTTACAAATGCTTTTGAGAGAAAATGGGGCCTAACCGGAATTTTGCTCCGCGCATGCGTCACCAACACTGATTTGAGTTACGGTTCAGCATCGCATGTACAATTTTGAAAATGTCTTCACCACCAAGAAAAAAGAAATGTATTACTCAAAAAGTGAAGTTTAATTTGGAATATATCAAAAATTGGCCGTGCATTCTGCCATTAAACATTGATATTCATCATGCTTTTTGCACTCAGTGTGCCATCGCAGAGACGATGTGAGCAAGTATGTCAGTTGCAAAAAACACGTAGAAGTTGGGAAAATTAAGAATTCGCAGATTTCAGCTCCGGAATATTTAAAACAATTGTCGGAAGAAATGCAGGCTACCAATGCTGAAGCATTATTTGTGAGTTTTCTTGTCGAACACAAGCAACCTTTATCAGCTGGAGACCATGCTAAACATTTGTTCTGACAAATGTTGCCGGACTCGAAAATCGATTCCAAATTTTCACATGGAAGGACCAAAAGTGCTGCAGCTCCTGTGCATTCCTCACAGCAACAGCGCAAGCGAAAGTGTATTTTCTCTAGTTAGGAAAAATAAGACTTTAGGGCCTCCTTAGCTGCAGAAAATTTGTCAGTAATTTTAGTCACCAAGATCAACTAGCCGGCAAGAAGTATGAACTGTTTAGAAAACAAATTTACGATCAAGCAGTTGAGGAAGTTCAAGTCTGTCACAGTATCATGTCTTGATAAATAAATATTTCTGCATATATGTAGTGTTTTAGTTTTATATTGCTAACTTGATATAGTGTAGTATTGACGGTCAGAGTGAATCGAGTGGTTAGAGTGGATGGAGTAGTCAGAGTGGATGGAGTTATTGTCATGGTATTTTTCATGAATTCTTGTCCAAATTCACGACTTTTTATCCCTATTTTCACTAATTGTGAGCCTGGAAGGTTGGCAGCTATGCATACTAGCTAAAACTACAGAAAAATGTTCATTGCCAAAAAAAAATCAGCATAATTGGTTCATCGAAGTTTTATTTGGATCCGGGTTTCATCTTGGAATTAGTGAAATTTGTCAGGAAGCCAGACTAACTTTACAGCAGCACTCCAGATGCTTTAAACTGCACATGTTTGTTCATGTGAAGCATCTGTAGGATCAAACTGTTGATTATAGAATTTTTTTAAAAATGGCATCCAGAAAGTGATGTATGTTTAAGACAAAAGGGAAAATAAGCTTCTAGATAAGTGTTAATAATCAACACAGAAGAATAAAAAGGAGTATTCAGATTCTTGTGAATAAAAGCTGGAAAGGACACAATTACGTTTATTGGACATCACATGCCAGTTTGAGTATGTCTCGTGGCGGGAGATATGATTACTGTCATCATGTGAAATGGAAAAGAATTTCCAAGAATTATGTCAAGTTGAGAGATAGCAACAAGCCACTGAGCTGAATAGGGTTTGGAACTAGAGCTTGGGAAACTGTACTAGTGGTAAATAAAGTCAACACATACTTTACAAACTTTTCACTTGAACATTACGTTTTCCAACTTCACAGTAGCAGTTATTGATATTTTGTTACACCTTACTGAAAACTGGTCAATCTTACAGGAAAAAATTGACTGACTTACTGAGACAGACTCATCAGGGTTGGCAGGTCTGCACATATGCTAATGGATTGATGTTGCATCTCATTAGCTGATCTTGATATACTTTAAATATAAGTATATAGATTTTAAAATGAGGTGATCATGCATCTGATTGGTTGGGCTTATTTGCACCCCAGAGACTGCCTTTTTGATAGGTGCTTGATTAAATCTAGTAACTTAGGCCATCAGCATCTCTGATGAATCATGTTATGTGGGTTAGTTAGTGAAATACATACATATTAATTATGTGAACAGTTTTACGTATCTAAAAACTCTATTTTTTGTCTGATTTTGATAGATCTTGTTAAACTGGTTTACATCATCTAGATCTTAGATAATTTAGATTATGAGCAAACAAACTAAATTTCTAAACCATGCCCTACACCTACTCTAAGACAAGAACATTATCGCAACAAGGAAAGCACAAAGTGAGATTGTACCTTTTTGAATATCACACTGTACGACTTCTAATCAGTGGGGCACGATTATTAGGTTGTAACATTTTCGTGAAAAGTTGTATGAAGTTTTCTCAAACAATCTTTGTCGATGACACTTTTTTATCATATTGCAAGTTAAACCTTTAGTCTCTTTTGGAGTCCATTTTATGCCGCTGAAAGTAGGAATTAATTGTAAAATTAGTTTAAGTTAATGCATCCTCTACTTTTATTTAATTTCAGGCTACTTTTGTTTGGAGTTGGCAAAAGAAGCTGTGTTGGAGAGACCATGGCTCGTTCTAGAATATTTTTGTACCTGGTGACCTTGATTCAACACTTTGACCTTGGACTTCCCAAAGACCATGACATTGTCTCCCATGACCCTCATGGTTACTCAGAGACAGTTATCCTTGAACCACCACAATACTTTATCACTGCTGTTCCTCAGACTTAGTTATCACTGTCATCCATGGATCAATGAGATCAATCCATCATCTACGAGATTAGCATATATTGTCAGGATTTATATTCATCAAATTAATCAGTAACTATGCATAAGCTTCACAGAACTTAGTTCCTTTTCAAAATACAACATACAGTCAGAAATAGAGGTATATATTTTACTATGACAGCAAATTGTTCAATATGTGGCATTCTTGCTTCAATTCAAATGGAAATTCCATCAGTTGTTTATACCAGAAACATGGGTGGGTTGTGGGGGTGGGGGGTGATAATAGGGTTGTAGAAATGCCTGTACTTGTTTAGACCTTATTTTTGAGGAATTTCCCATATATAAAAGATATTGGCATTCAGAGACTCGATGAAGTGGATAAAAAGTTAATTAAAATGTAATTAGTGGAGTCTATATTGGCGTACTCAAATGTATACAACATCCTTTCCATAATTCAATGGTGGATCTTTCTACCAGTAAGTAAACAACATAGACTCTAATCTGCAGCTGTAATATGCGATGGCAGAATTAGTATGCAATCGATATTGTAGGAGTTTTATTTTGGGGTAATTGTAAATATGAATAAGCATCCTGCCCCCCCCCCCATGCCATTTAGAAAGTCGTCAGCAACTAATCTTAGTTTATAAGGAAGATCACAACCCTGCTTTAATCACAGTCAGCTCTTGTTGTTGTTTTTGACTTGAAAAGCAAATACTTATAGATGGGGTTGGTCAAGTTTGACAAATAATGTATTGATTATTTTTTAGTATGTTTATACAAATGTAACAGCTTCCATTAAACATTGATCATAATAAAAAGATATGGATACGGTTTAAATTCAGTACCCTAATACTTAGATGCTCTTAGCAATTATGTCTGAAGTGATAATCATTGTTTTAAATGGCTTCCCATTGAGGCTTGCATATGTTGAGGAATCCCCTAACATTGCTGATGCAATGACTACACACAGAAAATGCTCAATTTACGTACAGCAGAGGGTTAAATGCAACATCAAATACTCACCAGATGCAAGTTTTGCCTCTTTTCTCTTTAAAGCTTTACGCTTTCAAGAAAACCTTTAGCCCATAGAACAATATGATCTATCTGGTCTGTAAAAAAATTGATTGCCTGAGATAAACAAGGTGTAGGTTTAACAATTGCCTCGAGACTGTATGTCTTCAGTAAGCAGGAAGATAGCTCCAGTGCGCCATTTAATTAAATGTATGTGCATAATTAACTAAATGACATGACTTGTTTAAGGTAAGTCTGACCTGTGAAGAATATTTTCAAAGTATTCTGGAAGTGTAGCTGCCAAGGGTGCCCACATGATTATTTTTTTATATAGGGGATTGAGATGGGGGGAAAACATGTAGTGGTCAGCTGTTAAGTTTTAGGGATGTAGTCCAAATCATGTTTTGATGTGCAATCAGTTGGAGATGGCAAGTGCCCTCCTCCCCCTTGCCCCTGTGTGTGGATGCCCATGGTAGCTGCCGTTTACTAATATTTCTAATTCTGCTGGATATTCGGGTCCATTGCTTACTCTTGGAGGTCGCGGGTTCAAACCCTGGCCAAGCCATGCAAAAGATATATCAAAAATGGTACCAGCAGCTGCCTTGTTTGTTGCTCAGCATTAAGAGGTTAGTGTTAGGACTGGTCGGCCTGTTGTCAGGATAATATGAATGTGTTGGACATCATGCTACATGTCTGTGGCATGATGCCCCAGTACTAGACATCACTATAAACTGCCACACTGCAGACATTGTGGTGATACAACTGAACAACTGTTAAAGCTACGTTAAAAATCCAAATCACAGATGCACACACACACACACACACACATATATATAATATATATATGTGTGTGTGTGTATATATATATAGAGTGAGAGAGAGAGAGTACATATGCAGTATCGCTGATATATCACGCGATGTATGCATTTTTCATTAAAAGGAGACAAGGATTGCCAAGTTTCCTTTTAATTAAAAATGTTTACATCGAGTGTTGTATCATTGATACAGCGTACGTACAATACGTATATTTTATATATATATATCCCATAGTAATACACATATTTGTCCTTTGAATAGAGTTAAGATATGCTCAGGCCAACTGTGTATTGACCAAGTGCATTAACTCCTCACATGCTTGTATGTGTGTCTGCTACAAAATGTAGTTCTATGCCTTGTTGTTCACAATCACATTTGGAAATTGATAAGTTGATTGTTTTTTTTCTTAAGTTCCTCATTTTATTCAGATTGATATATCTAACCTGGTTACAGTCATTCACAATATGTAATAAAGACTGCTCATGTAAATGGCTTTATGTGTATCTGTCCGTGTATTACTAACATGGGAGATGAATGATGTCTGCATACTTAAGAAGCGAACATACAGTCTGTAGTCTGAACTCTGTAATAATGGAATTTATATTTAGTACAGTAAAACCTAGGAATCTCTGATCGTCTCTGTTGGGAATTCTAGGACACATGAGAAGCATCACCTTTTGATGCCCATAAGGTAGGGAAAAGAACCCAAGACTACGGGGATGTAAATCTACTACATCACCGCATTGCCCATAAGGACTTGAATTACATTTATTTTTCCTATATGGTCACTGCATTTGTTTTTTAATATTGAACTTTCCACTGCATCCAAATCATAAAGAATCATTTGTCAATCTCAAATACCCTCGAAAATGAACTCAGGATGAAATTTTGGACATAGGTCATCTGGCATTTTGTTGGAGAGGCTTGACTGTAAGCAGTGCGACATGCAGTGAGTGACAGATTTCACTTCTGGATCACCATCAGTATTTGAGTACTTACCACGCACTGTCTCCGAAATACACATGGACAACCACACTGTTATATGGTCAAATTGCAAAGAATGGAAAATTACCTTTAGATCAATACAAAGAATACCTTAATATAACTTGTATCACTACCAAAATGAGAGAAGAAAAATGCTCAAAAAATAGACTCTCTACAAATTTTGTGGGTACTGAACCTGAAGTAAGAATGGTTACCCAAATCCTATCAGGCTAAATTATTTATAGCCAATTTTAGGGAAACTTTTATTTTTTATGCTGTACCTATTTCACCTTTACACATGAAGCCTTTTTGAGTTTCATAACAAACAAGGTGTTTGACAGCTCTCGGAAAATGCGTAGTGCTGGTGTTGCTTAGCATGCAAATTTCAGGCCAAGTGCTCTTGAAAAATCAAAAATAAATTTGCTATATTGGCCTTAATTATAGAAAAGTTTCATTGCAGTAAGAGTTTAATACAAGATAGGTTCTGTCTGAAAATATGTTCAAAATACAAAAATTGATCAGCTAAATTTTAATAGAAATTTAGATAAACATTTAAATTTAAGAAACTAACTTTTAATGAGAAACAATTACAAAATTACAAGTTTTAGGCAGCAAAGTTGTCCAGTGAATGGTATTTAAAACGAGTGGTAGCTTGGGTCAGTACAACTTATAACATTTTGTCCAGATAGCTCAGAGTGAGTTTTGCAGCTAGTTGCCTGTTTATATGTACATAGAAAACAAACGATGACAAGTCCTATGTTCTACATTGATTGTGTTAGGTACACAGCAAGTTGTTAGTATATATAATAGCGCACTCAAGGTTCCCATTTTGATGGGATTAGCACCATTTTTATTGCAAATAAGCATTGCATTTCAATGTCAATAACCACAAAAGGCTACAGTTTAAAAGAAATTACGGGTCCAGGGACACCTCTGTCTGCGTGGGTTCGAGTCTCGGATTCGACCAATGTGGGTATGTGAGAAAGCTTGCAATTAGCTTCTCGTGGGTCGGTGGTTCTTCCCAGGTTCTTCCTCCACCATTAATACTGGCTGCCATGTATAGCCTGTCATGTGCTGAAAAATGGCATTAAACCCTATAACAACAACAACAGCTCCAGGGAGGCTTTACATTACTGAACAATGGTGCTGATCTCTCTCATGAAGACTCAAACCATATTTTTCAGTGCTATATATGAGTGTGGCAATAAGAACTAATCCAGATCAGGTATGAAAGGTATATTGCCTATATCTTAATGAAACCTTTGTATGAAACCTGACCAGTGGAGAACATCCATTTCTTCCACTATAATCCATACAGCAGCCTAGAACTGAAAAGGTATCATGATTTACTTAATTTTATTGATCAGGAAGATGAAGGTAAATGAAGTTAAGATATACTAGATATGGAGATTTCAAAATGATGTTAACAGTGCATGCAAATGGGAAAGTACTACACTTGACATAGTGACCCTCAGAAATGTGAAGCTATGGGCATGTGTTAAAGTGACTAATCACCCCAAAAATCTATGATGTTTCTAGAAGTATGTTTAGCCTTTTACATGCTAAATAACTGTTAAGGCACACTAAGTATCATTAAGGTTTAATTAATGCGGGCATGGTGAAGTTTGATCATTGGTGCAAGAATTGGTAATAATAGTATACAGGGAAGTTAAGTGACAATGCACTAAATTGAAAGATATAACCATAAGTAATATTATTCATGATGGTAATAATAATTTTGGATATTGCTAGTGGATACAGTCATAAAATGTTTCACAGATCAAATATATGTACCAATACACCCTATATCATCAGCTAAATGTGAAATTCTGATCCCCAAACCTTTTAAACAAGGACAAACATTTGCATGGATGGGGCATGTACCATGCATTTATTATGATCAACCGTGCAAACATAATTCCAATTATGTTTAAACATTTACGGTGTATTTTGAAGAGTATTGTTAACAACTATTAAGCTGGTTCATTGGAATGTAATATCAGCTGATGTTACAATACCACACTCTGTCAACTTACAAAATTAAAATATATTACCATAATAAACATGTTCATGATAAAAATAAAATTTTGTGATACAGAAAGTAAAATGGTACATTAGAATGGCAAATCAGCTTATGCCACAATGCTGCTCCATGTCAGTGTCTTAACCGAACTGAAAAATAAAATAGCAGCAGGCAGGGTGAACAGACCAGTTTTGGAGCAAGTCTTCATTGAAAATAAAACTTCATATGGAAAAAATGAAAATACAAGGTCAATATTGTCAAACTAAAGCCTCTAACCAACCAAAATTTTCTCCAATTGGGTTAGCTCATTTTGTTACTTTGTCTTTTGTGTTTTCAAATTTTTATGAGTGTTTGTTTATCCACCCGGCCACTCATTGTTGGTCATCACTCTCCCTGCTGCTGTTTCTTAACCAAAATTGTTATCAAGACCTACAAGATATCATGACCAGGGATCATTTTAATTTATCATGAAAAATCCATGTGGGGTAGCTTGTGCACATGAAAAGAAGTTTGTTGAACTTAATCATATCCATATCCCCTGAACACCAAGTCTAATGAGTATTTTGCAGAGTATGTGTATCCACTCTATTAAACACAACTAAAATATTACAGTTATCTCTGATCACTTTAGGTATTTGTGTATTTCGCTGAGTAACATAAATCAAATCAGTATTTTTGTCTACCTCAGGCAAAATATCCTAACTGGATTTGATTGTCTGTCCAACATCACATCATCAGATACTACGAGATTATTAATAAATCCATTGAGGTCATCTACACTGGGGCTTCATCAATATCGGTGATAAAATCAATAATATTATTGCCATCCTCATCCAACAATTTTGCATTTTCATTAAAATCCTTAAGCACATTGTAGCAGTGTTGATCATCTACAGATGGTGCCACTAAATAGAACTTATCCCACTTGAGCCATCTCATTATCAGATTAAGCAACAATTGCATTTTACCAGACCCAGATGGGCCTATGATAATTGCTGTGATAGAATTTGGTAGCACTGGATGATGCTTGACTGAATCTTGCATTCGTGTTGCTGAGATATCAGTGATATCCATGTTGTACAAATATAATAAATAATATGGATGTATGTTGTGTTCGATGCAGAGCACCCACCCCCACCAGTGGATTAACAGCAATAATAACAAAAAATAAAATGTGCGCACTTACAGGCAAGTGTGTGAAATATGATACAAAAATACAAATTTATTTCTGGACACACATTGTCTGGTGGTGATATTGCTGCTTCACTGGGAAAATTACCAGGAACTCCATGAGCCCCAGGAGAAAAACATGTTCCAGGATATAATTATTGTGGTCCTTGAACCTGACTTGATATCAGACTTGACGAGTGAGATCAACCAAGACCTGGAGAGTATCCAACAAATGCGATTGATCATGCATGTCACATTCACGATGTAGTGTATAAAAAAAAGGAATTACAACAATGACATATTGCAAATGTGAAGTTGATTCACTATTAAATTAAAAAAAAATAAATCTCTTCGAGAAAAACTTGCTAGCTTCCTAGTAAAATCCACGATGAAAGGTAAACTAGTATTAGGGGCTGGTAATTAATCAACCAGTTATTATTATTATAATGGAATCTATAATATTAGCCCAAGAGGATATTGGAAGGGTAAAGCAGTGATTAGTAAACTTACGGATGCAGCAAATGTCGCACGTTCTGTTGCTGAAAATTGGTTAGTACAACAGGCAACATGGCAAATTTATCTATGACCACCTAAAAAAATTAAGTACACACATTTTGATGTCAGCACTTGCATTGAAGTTCATCAGGCAGATATTTTGTTTTTACCACATGATACCATTAAAATTTGTAGACATCAATCATGCACATACAAATACGCATTGCCTGTCATTGGCAATGCAAATAGATATAAAGAAGCAGAACCATTATCAACTAATACAGCAAATGAAGTTGCATCTGCATTTGAATGAATTTATCAACAAGGATCTGGACCACAAGGTGGTCTACAATGGCCACAGTTGCTACAGGTTGATTCTGGCAAGGAATTTCTTGGTGCAGTGTCGTCTCTGATGAAAAAGCGACAAAATCAGACAAGGACATACCGCAATTCATCACGATCAGATAATTGTTGAATTATTTAATTGAACACATGCTGAACGGTTGTTTGGATAACAGTATGTGAAGGAAATAATTCAGACAAGTGATCTCGTGAATGGGTTGCAAGACTACTAAGTGTAATACTGTGTTAAATGATGAAATTACTCTCTATGAAACCCATTAATGCTATCACAAAAAACATACACCAATACAGCAACATGAATCTCAAAACAACCAGTACTAGGTAATGTGACTAATATTTATATGAACCTGGTGAACTTGAAGGGGTAAAAAAAGAGCAACTGATCCTTTTTGGAGTGTGACGACACATAACATTTCCAGTGTGGTAAGATCCATGGGTAGACCTGCAATATACAGACTAGATTCAACTGCTCAGCATTGATTTGTATGTGAAGAATTACAAGTAATTCTTGAAGACACAATTACCGCCACATTCACTTTTGTGAACTGGCACCTCGACGTTGATTACATTCAAGACAGCATCACATTTTCGCATGTGTGACCAAGACTACTATTACTTTTATCTATGGTAAACTGTCTTGGGTTATTATTTGAATACTGCCATAACATTACAGTAGTGCTGTATTACAGCTCACACAATGATTAATATGTTGTTTCAGCCTCGTGATAAATTCAGCATCAAGATCAATGTCATGCTTTTTTTTTGGGCACACTGTTTATAACTAATTTTTTTCTTACTACATCATCATTGATTTCCTGAGTTTGATTTTTAGTTTTTGTGAAGTTTATGACAACCCAAGAATCGCAGCTGAGATATTCTTCTGAATCAAGACACTGCGAGATAAACTAAATATGACTATTCAATATGACCATCAACAATCCAAATATTTGTTTCAGAAATAGTTAAACCTTGTGACAAATGAATCATTATAGCATATCTATAGTCCACGGAGTTTTGTCTGTTAATGCTCTCTCAACAACACTCACAGGAACTAAAACAATATCATTTAACACAAGATTGTGTTTACTACCGCAGCCTGGAAGTTCAGCGTTGATATTTTGTCATTGCGTATCTGCTGGTCGATAACACAATGGTACAGGTAGATTTGAAAAATTACTTTATGTAACAGAAATAATTGTTGTTGAAGTGTATCACGAACTATCTTTCTACTTGCAACTTTCAACTCATCTGGTCTCCACATATTCCAAAAATCATTTATATGTCTTTCTGAAATTATCTCGCGCATTATTTTATTTGGTTGTTGTCTGATTAATTTCTTAAGCTCTCATAATTCTGGATCAAGCACTCTATGATCAGCAGTTATTTCATCATCATGATCAACAAATGTGTTTAACCATTCACGCAAGACCATCCAACAAAAGGCGGGGTTGAACATGATCACCACACATGATAACAGCAGTATTCTTTGTCAACAACCAATCAAGAAATATTTTTAATGTCTCCAGCGACACTACATATTTCATCTCAGACAATAATCTCTGGAATCACCCATTCGTTCAGGAATCCTTGTATTTCTCTTCCATTGGAAATTTTATTGATAAGTATGAAATTTTACTCCTCGCTCATTCTCTGGCAAGTATATGAATATCAAGTGCACAAAATAATTTGATCACACGTTTTACCAGAACCTCGTGGTCCATTAAGATAAACAGTATCGTGTCTGGTCACATGATCATTCACATGATCATATACCAATGGTGCAGATGGCAATTCTGATGTTTGATTATTTTTGTGATAAATATCCTTAACTTCAACGTCGGCAGATTAAGAATAACTAAGTATATTTTTTTGTTTAATTCTCCATTAGCCCCATGATGCACCAGCGCCAATATGTAATTGTTCTAGCAATCCTGTATTTTTTATTTTTTATTTAAAATGAATCTGTGGCGTCTCTAACAGCGGCATCAGGAAATGTGTTTATCTTCCATAATAAATGTATCGAAACGTATGCAAGCATTAAAGATCTTGAATGAGTAAACTGCGGTGACACACCATTGGTATAACTCACAATTGTACCTAATTTAGATCCGTCCGATAAGTTAACATTACTTTGACTTATAAATGTGTTTCTCTCCGTTATATCAGCAATTATAAAGTCCAGTGCAGCACTATCTAGAATTAATCTTGTACGATGTCGTATATGATCATATAATCCTCCTTGGATAAATTTACCAATTATTATCTTTCTGTCAAGATTTTTGGCGATCTTATTCTCAAAATCAGTTATATCAGGCTTTTCATCATCAGAATATTTTTTTTTGCCATTGTAACCAAACTTGTTGCTGCAGACTATATGATACAATTGCTTCACTTACAGTCAACGATATTAATATATTTAAATAAGCAAATATCGTAATATTGGAATCCAACCGCGTTCACTAAAATATTTTCCAAACCAAACGGTGACAATCGGATGAAGATTTTCTGTGAAAATTCAAGTGACTCAATACAAGCAAATCCAGTCAAGTAAAAATCTGGTAAAAGTTCGTTTATCACAATTATGGTCATCTCCTGTGTTGGATGTCCAAATCGCTTAAAATATTCCGAACATTCACCCATACCGAGACAACGTCCAGAATAACATGCAACCATATTAACCTAGATAACATTCTTATAATTGTATCTGGTATTCCACGATCCACCATGTCCATATTCAACACAAATGCATCATATTTCTTCAAGAAATTCCAACCGTGTCGTTTCCATGACTTTTCCTTCTGAGAAAAATGAGCAGCAACTGACAGAACGGTAAAACAATTACTTCATAATTGTTCAGTATCACCATGGGTATATTTCCATGCAAGATTTTTCATTTTTTCAAGGAGAGGTTCTGTACGATAAATATCTCTATTAGGCCGTACAAACAGGTCATAGTTTCCATCATAAGAACTTTGAAACAGCCACATGGATACAGGATCGCTTTTACTGATATTTCTGATAAAAATCGAACATATCACCGTTTTAAAACTTAACAGTAATACCTCTTCAGAATATTGTTATAGCAGAAGTCTAAGCATGCGCATTAAGATCAACAACATTTTTCGGAGCTCCTTTAGATAAATATATCGGTTCGTATAATACTTATCCTGTAATTTGTTTACCATTATTTGGAATTTTAGTCATTTTTCTAACTTGGCAACATCATTTATTGTACCTCCTTTATCTTTGATTCAGCCCATTTGTTTGTATTTTTTTGATATCGTAGATCTGTTAGTTTATTTCCACGTATTGCATTTGTAAAATGTTCCATTACTCGTTCTGCAACGCAATTCAGTTTAGAAAATCCCATCGGCAAGAGATCACCAGTATTAGGATTTTCATTTATCGGATATATTGCAATAAATAACTTTAGTCACAGAACACGCTTGTTCATATTACGGTTTTTCGATACCAGTCAACATTCCTGGTTTGCAATTTTTATTTAACGTAACAATATTTCCAGTTTAAATATGGACAGGGTCACGTTTGTTACGGATAATCCATGTATCGTCTTCCGTGGTATCTACTGCTACAATAAATTTTACTCTAAAAAATATATCTGATTGTCGAGATAATTAATAATCGTCGCTGCTCATTGGTCATTCGTTGTAGCATCGACAACACCTTCGTTGTTGCGCATAATTATGAATGTTGACCACTCGTGAGATGCACCGTCGCCGCGAAATTCTTTCTTGGCGCCTGAAATACTTTCAATCAGATTATTCGTCAAATCAACCAGAGCTCGCCTCGGCAAGTCAGGGGTTCTTCTATCAATATCGAATCTGGCTTTAAAAGGCTTGCTTATGGATAATCTCTCAAACTCCTCCATATTATATTAAGGCAAAAATATATTTAAATCGAATTATAATAATATATATATAATGATTCAAACAAGGAAAAACTGTAAATACCTAATGATCGGTTCTTCAGCTCAATGTAGCAAAGCTTGCGTAAATGAATTATGTAGACTTCATATGCAAAACGTACGAAGAGGGAGTCTAAGACTGAAACCGTGTTTGAAGTGTGGTGATGGGTTTAAAGGAGAAACACAGTACTGTTTACAATATGGTGGTAAAAAATACAGAGAGCTGAAACGATATCATGATAAAACAAATAACTTCGCAATAATAAGGTTATTTATAAAGAAAACGCTGAAGACTATCTCTCCAGATTTTCGAAAATAATTATTTAGACCAATAATATTATATAAAATGGAGCAAAATGAGTTTGCAAAACATCACATCATCAAGAATTATGAAGCCTCTCGTGATGGTATCACTAGGAACTGCCGACTAAAAAAAAGTGTCGGTACTGTTATTAAGATTGGGTATCTCATATTCAATACAGGGGAAATATAATTTATCTTTTTAAAAAATTTGTATATGAATGTTTTCATGGATTAAATTGAAATGGGTCTTGTGATCAATCATATTAATTCAGATCCCAAAGATAATTCTTTAAATAATTTACGAGAAATTGGACAGACAGAATTGCAAATTTGGTTAGACTGACTAATGATAAGAGCGCAAAAGCAGCTGTATCTACAAATGTGGAGAAAGGCGAAGAAATAGAATTTCAATCGACATATGCAGCTGGCATATATTTTGATATTTGCAAGTATTCAATACACCTTGTCGCAAATGATATAACAAAAACAGCGTTTTCAAGGAAATATAAACAAAAACTAACATTTCAGTATTATACACAGCAAGAATTGTGATGAGAGGTAACTCTGTCAAGCAAAGCTCTCTCTCCGGTAGAGTAATTATTTACTCCGGTAGAGTAATTATTTACTCCGCCTGTTACTGCGTATTGACCTCAGCGATTTTTTGTGTCATCGTAACTATTATACAGTAATTTAGATGTCTATATGGCAATTAGATGTTAATGGAGTAACCTAATTTTGTAATAATTCAAATTAGTAGAAGGATTTACGCATTTTAACTTCGTCAGAAAAACAACCAAATCAAACACCCCGTTTATGTGTACAATACAGCTAAGTTGTTTTTAGATCCCTTTATACAGACCTATTTTAACTCTGCAAAAATGTATGTGCGATTTTTTTATACGGTGTGTTTTGGAAATCGAAATAAATCCAAGCTACAGTTTACAACATTTATGATTTATTCAGTATAATGATCATTTGTAACAATCCAGTATAGGTAACTTCATAATAATTTCAGAAACATATATCAGCAAGGCTAGTCAGTGGTGCAGGGGTAGCATGTTGGAATCTCGAGGTCTGACGTTTTAATCCCATGACTGACAAATTTGTCGATGGTTGAGCCATAATCGCGATTTTTCATTACAAGATGAAGGACGGAGCTCCGTGCTCGAACTTCAACATAAAAAAGTACACATTCCTACTGTGTCACCACATGGTGGGTGCTCTTTTGCACTCTCCCGGGTTGATTATGAGGAAGGGTGTGCTTAAATCTGTTAAACGTAGAGAAACCCCCGTATATGCATTGTGTCGTCCTTAATTAATATTATATATAATGCTGTAAATATGTTTCTATATATACTGTGCCGTCCTTAATTAAGATTATATATAATGCTTGTAAATATGCTAATATATATACTTTGCCGTCCTTAGAACAAAGATTGTATATAATGCTGTAAATAGCTTGATATATGTACTGTGCCGTCATTAGAACTAAGATTGTATATACTGCAAATATATCGTATTGCCCTCTGAACCTGCTAGAATATCGCTAGGTAATCTAGGTTTTAACATGGGGGTTGTGCCGTCGTTAGATCTAAGATTCTTAATATTTCATATCGCCCTCTGAATTTGCTAGAATATTGTTTGGTAATCTAGTGGTTCACTTAGGGGTTGTTTGTGTAAATATTTCGTATCGCCCTCTGATCTTGCTAGAATATCGTTTGGTAATCTAGGGTATCAACTGGGAGTTGTACTGTTTATGTTGAATTAAAAAAAATTGTTTTTACTTTAAATATATATTTATCATATAATGAATTTTGAAAATAGTAATGCTATTATTTCTGCAATTGAAAAATTACAACATGACGGTATAAACATATCTGATAAACTTAATTCTGAATTTTTTGTTTGATTTTGAATCATTAAGACAACGAAAATTTGAACATAGAGATACATTACCAGCAGAATACCGATTCGTTAAGTTGATTCAACAATCTATGTTACAATCCTTGGCGATAGTCAAAGATGCAGAAGTTGAAAAATTCGTATCACTCGCACGCGCGATTAAAATAATTAGATAATAGTTATCTCATGAATACGAAAGAAAAAAGATTGTAAATACGCATCTAAGGCAGTTGAGAAAGATTATGTATGATAGTGAAAATGAAAACAGTGACAATTGTGAAAGTGAAAATGCTGTCACTAGTGATTGTGAAAATGAAAGTAGTGAAAACGTCAGTAACAGCTAAACAAAGTGAAAGTAGTAACGGATTGTGAAAGTGAAAATAATAGTCGCAGATAAACAAAGTGAAAGTCCCTGACAGAGTCGATGACTGAGTCCTTGACTAGATTATACTATTTTGTAAGCTGATAAAATTCAAGGCAAGAATGTGCACACTTCAGAATCTGATCTATATCACACATAGTCCTAATAATATGTTTTCGCTGCTGTTCCTGCGTTAACGAAAATTCTTAATCGCCGTAGCCATGATTAATTATATTAACACTAAATTTTTATGTGTGTGGAAGTGTCAATATTGTTCTGACGGTACTTTCGAGTATCTCTTTGTTGTATACAAAACCTCTCACGTGTTGATACATTATATAATACCCCTTGATTAAATCAAGGAATAATTGTTTGGGAGTTCGTAGACTCAGAAACAAATTTCACAAAATCATCTACGAACGTGAAGATCTATAATCTCACATACATATTTATATTTAGAACTGCATATCGCAAATCAAGCAAGTGTGCGGTTTGGTCAGTAAGTTTGAAATGTATCCTTGATAAGAGAAGATAATGACATCGCAAAGAAACCGGATTAACGGGTTCTAATGCAATAACTTATTCAGGGGGTGCTTGATGTGTGAATGTATATAAAATATATCCCTGCTGGGCCTGACTGAATTTTTCAAGATTTGTTTGATAGATGCCATCAATTGCATCACATACAAGATTGACTGCAATCGTTGAAGTCATATTAGCAACACCTGGTGAAATATGACGACCTCCACCGTATCTGTCATTATTATGTTTGAGAAAACTGCCGGTGGGTTTATTTTTTTCTATGCGTCAACGATTTTGGGAAAGTTTTCATCGATAAGATCGTTGAATGATATTTTAGCTCTTCAGTGGCAAATCCTGGTATTACAAACGTTGGTAATTGATTTTCTGTTATTTTATATGCGTCTAGAAACATCTGCATAAAGCTTATGACCGTTCCATCAAAATTTCTAAGTACAAAATCACCGGCACTGATCACTGTGTGAATAACAATTTTATTAATATATTCAAGGTCTGACACAACCTGGTTTAGATGTATCGTTTCAATAATATTTTGTTTTACAGTATTGTCATAATATTGTATGATACTAGAAGAAAGAATTCGTAGTTTACTGTTTACTTGCTTATGTTCAGACTTAATAACATCGGAATACGACTTAATTGTTTCAATAGCAATATATGGTTTTCTTTTTTCATCATTAGGATCATGAGTAAGTAAAGCTATTTTAGTATCTTCATCAGTAATATAAAAACCTCCAGGAGCTTCAGGATCAGTCTTCTATGTTTGTTTTCTTCGATATTCTGGAAGCTTCAAACATATTTTCTTGTCCGTAGAGAAATCGAAACGTTGAGATTCTAAAGGTCCTTGATAAACATGTGGTATATCTAGCCATCATAATAATGTTGGGACTGACAATTGATATATATCGACGGCATAATCTAGCGAATTTATTTCTATCGCGGCTGATAATGTTGGTTCGTGAACAGTTATAGCTATTTTAGATTGTTTCCTCTAATAGATTTAATTTTGTGGTTTTATTCATCGTTCATTTGTTCGATTTGATTACTATCTGCGGGAATACCAACAACTTGCCAATAGGGAGTTCCATCTGGTTTATTTTTATACGAAAATACCAGAAAATTATTTGCTGGCAGTCCACCGAATGAATTTGATCTAATATTTGGCCAACTATGATATACTCGTAATTATGATCATGCTATTTCTTTTGCTGGAATTGCAGTTGGAAAGTTGACGATGGATTGGTTGGGCTTGCTTGTATCATCGTGATTTTTGACGGCGCTCTATTAGGGACGATCTGTTATAGTAATTCTTGCGATGACGACAATATTTATTACCTCTGATTTTAAATCAGATTCTAAATCCTGATTTTCTAAATCGGACGTAGATTATAACAGTCATTCCCAATGGTACATTTGTACTTTAGTGGTAAATCTTAATAATTTATGTGAATTCGGTACCTGATATTATTCCATCGCTGAAACCTGATGATATCAACGAAGATAATTTGGAGTACGCTAGAGTCGTTTTATGCAACTTTACTGTGTAATCATTGAGTTTATTTTCGCTGCACATAGATAGTTTTTGATGATATTACCAGTACCAGCAATTGTTGTTGCAGCGGTAACAAATTTGTTTATAACTGATGGTGATATCATTGTTATTGCTGATAGCAATACGCCGGTTACAGCGATAACAGCGGACGCCGAATACACAATTATGTCAATGACAGCTACAAGATATTTTTTACTTTTACGGTATACTTGTCAACGATGATTTTTAGTTTGGTTTGCCACTCACATACCTCGTTGTATCTGTAATGTTGAACGTAAGTTCTCGAGTACTTTGTATTTTAAGTAGGTGGTAGTTTAGCAACTAATTGAAGACACCAGTAGTACAAATTGTAAAATTGTGGAAGATATCGTAAATTTCGTAGTACCGAGTACTGAAAACCTGTATATACCGGTAACCTCAGTGCAATGGTTGATGGATTTAATAAGTGGTGTCCAGAATGCTGATCCAGACGCTACTGTATATACTACACTGTCGGTGATCTTTTTGATGTCAGAAAGTTTAATACCGATAAATGTTGGCTTTCCAAAGAAATCATCAACAATTCTATGTTTTTTTTTGGAGGGCGAAACTTTATAAACAATTGTACAAGATTAGAGTATTCCGATCTAAATGTGGTCATTTCATCATTGATTGTCATTAACGAGTTCTTCATCGGAATGTTTCTATCATCAACTTATTTCTTCTTTGCAGCGTCATCGCTTGATTCTGGTTCTCTAAGACCAGTAATTATATTATTGGTCATATTGAGAGAATCAGTCATTTTATCACCTGCGGTTAGTAAACGATCATTGATCTCAGTTCTGATTGTGTTGTTGTTGCTGTCTACGTATCTTTTTTGTTATCACATCATCATCTTATTTTGGTTCTCTCACATTAATAATTGTATTTTACTCATATTGAGATCACCTCAGGGATCATCCATGAAAGACGTCTGCAAGGAGGGGGAGGGAGGTTGTTCAAATGCAGACAACTGCGGACAAGGGGGAGGGGTGTAAAAGACCTTGCGTACGTCCGCAAGCTTGTAATATTTTATGATATTCTGTGTTGAACAGCTGCTTTAGGTTTACTGCGTGTATTCCAGTGTGTTTTCCGGACGTCCTTTATGGGTGATCCCTAAGTATAAATTATTTGTTAATTTCAATTTGTATGATTCAAGCCACGGAATATATATGAATGGGTTGAACTTGAAGCAGGCGGCTGGCTGCAGAAACAACCACTACACTGCTGTTACGCATAGTACATCGACAACAGCTGCCTTCCGCACAAGTGTGTGTGAATCAGTGACATAGGCAACGTACTGTTTAATAAAGATTTTAATAGCTATATATTTCCAGCTAATATTACATATTATTTAAGAATATTCTGTATACTACCAATGCTAATAATGGAAGCATTTTATAAACATTATAGCGACTTTAAGGATGATTTCATTGCTGCACACCCTGATATGAAGGCAGATCTGGCACATAAACGTGCACAGGAGCAGTGGAACAATTGTAAACAAAATGAGGAAGAAGTCAAAAACTTGATTCGAATTTGGCATGCGAGAGCAGCAGAAAGAAGGTCGTCTGACGAGCACGTGGGCCCGCACTTCCACACCTAAGGCCAGTCTAAGCCAAGCATCAGATTCAACTACTTCGACATTAACCACGTCATCTCAGGAACTTTCGTCTCCTGCTGTGATAATAAATAGTGACATTCAGTCAGATGTGGCAGAGGCATCTTGTGCTGACTGTAACAGCAATTGAGACGGATGCCGAGACGCAAACGACAGCAGTAGTATGACTAGTGAAGAAATAACCCAACGCTCTACACCAGAATAAGACGAAGCAAGTATTGAGTTAGAATATGTCAACGCACAAATGGCTAGTCTTCTACAGGTAAAATACACTGGACTGTGGGCCAGCTGATATGAAAACAAAGTCTGATGTACTCGACAGCAAAAAGGCGCAGCTGGAGAAAATGTTAAAAAGTCTGTCAGCTGAACGAGCACACAAACGGAACTCCAGGCTTGACTTCAAGAGAAAGATGACTGAAGTTACGGAAGAACATCCAGTCATTGGCCAGCGACTCAAAAAGTTCCGTCGGTAGAAAGTAGGAAAGCCTCGCTTAGAAGATTACCAAC
The DNA here is from genome assembly GCA_028554795.2 of Sinohyriopsis cumingii. Taxonomy (NCBI): domain Eukaryota; kingdom Metazoa; phylum Mollusca; class Bivalvia; order Unionida; family Unionidae; genus Sinohyriopsis; species Sinohyriopsis cumingii. The sequence goes on along the minus strand of CM068827.1, from coordinate 74,493,213 downwards.
CACAGTTGCTAAAGACAATCGTGGACATTGTATCATGTGGAGCAGCTGCTGATCCGCGGAGACGATCTGAGATTCTTAGTAGCTAACAAACGTTGGATGACATGCATGAAGCCTTCGTCCAAGATAATAATAATAATAATAATAATAATAATAATAATAATAATAATAATAATGAGGACTTCGTATAGCGCCTAATCTTTAGAAGCTCTGAGCGCTTTACAACAATTAGACAACATCTATAAGATAAAAAACATATAATAATATGATTACAAAAACAAACACCATGAAAAGAAAAAACATTATAAAAAAAAAATGCTGAGAATATTTAAGGTAGGAAACATTATTAGGTCTTTAAGTTTGTTCTTGCAGTCGAAATAAGTGCGTTTTGAGAGCCCTCTTGAATGCGATTACTGTGTCTTTGTGTCTAAGTTCAGTGGGCAATTCATTCCATGTTGCTGGGCCCTGGTATGCAAAAGAACGCTGTCCATATGACTTTGTTTTCATAGTGGGAATAATGAGTATACGATTGTCAGAAGAGGAGCGTAAGTATCTTGCTGGTGTGTAAACATGGGTGAGGTCCGATAGGTATGTTGTACTAGAGTCTGACAGTGAAACATAGCACAAAGAACAAATTTTGTGTTTGATCCTGGATCGAATGGATAGCCAGTTTAGGGTACATAGCAACGGGGAGGTGTGCTCTGATCGTGGTACTCTAAGTATGATCTGAGCAGCTGTGTTTTGAACTTTTTGAAGTTTCTGGAGCAGATATTGAGATGAACCAGACAGAATTGAGTTGCAATAGTCCAGTCTTGAAAGTACTAATGAACACACGAGTGTTTTAGTGGCATCAACTAAAAGATATTTGCGAATTGAGCTGATGCGTCTCAGCTCAAGATATGCAGCCTTGCATATGTTCATGACATGTTGGTGCAGTGTGAGAGTACTGTCCAGAGTACCACCTAGGTTTCGTACTGATTGTGTGAATTTAATGTTGGTGTTGCTGATATTTATTGTTTGAGGTAAAGGATGTGAATGAGAAAATCTTTCTCATGAAGATGACTTCAACATCAGTCGAGCAGGAACATATCTACGTATACTTCCACCTAATTTGGCGTCGACAGAAGGTAAGCGTCACGTGACTACGGTGCCTGTCAAGCTGCTTAAAACAGCAAACAGTGAAAGGCGCAATCACGTAGATGATCATTTTTCAACAGCTACAATCTGCTACTTAAACGATGTGGCTGTCGCTATGGGAGAACAAAGTGTTTTCTTCTTGAGCCAAGACGACAAGGCACATGTCCCTCTATGATTACCGGCAGCAAATAAGCAGACACCTATTCTGATGCACATGGAGTATCGTGTGCAGCTGCCAGATCACGACTGGGTTATTGTTCAACACCACAAACTGATCCCATCATTCTATGCTGAATGAGTTATAAAACCAGGAGCTGTATCGTATTCAGGGCTATCTTCATTCGCAGTGAGAAGCATGATATTAGCACAGCAATGACATACGCTGCTGATTTTTAAGAGCTCAGACAACTTTCTGCTTTTCAGACTGTTATGTGTATTAATGGATTAGTGAAGCCGATTATGGGCGTAACAGCAGATGGTGGTCCGGATGAGAACCCACGTTTTCCGAAAACGCTAGCCGCAGCCTATCTAACCTTCCGTTACAACAACCTGGATGCGATTTTCGTTGCGTGCCATGCGCCAGGGCACTCTGCCTACAACACCGTCGAACGACGCATGGCTCCTCTGTCACGCGACTTATCAGGATTGATCCTACCTCACCATCATTATGGATCTCATTTGGACAGTAATGGCAAGACATGTGATGTAGAGTTGGAAAGGGTCAATTTCCAGAAGACCATTGATGTGCTGGCAGAAATATGGAGCTCAACGGTTATTGATGGATTTGATGTAGTAGCAGCTTTTGTATCCACCGTCAGATGAGTGGTGAAGTCGGCACATTCAACAGTCGCAGTATTCCCTGCAGATTGTGAAGTGCAACAGTGATTCACGCTGTGTCAGCGTTGCACTAACTACAATGATATATTTCCAGAACGATAGTTACCTACACCTGTTCCACACTATATACCAGATAAAGGGATTACCTATGCACCAGTTGGCAGCAACAGTGGAACGTAAGGATCGCTTTATCAACGACTGGCTCTTTTACATCTGCAGCCTTCACACGACTTCCTGAGGATGCCATTTGATTTCTACTGTCGGTCTGTGACTGCTGATGTTAAGAAGCGCGTTTGTCATCCGTGTGGCATGTACTTTCCATCTCAGGCTGCGAAGCGCAATCATGCTTTTATTCACAGACATTCAGCAGTGAGCACACAAGCTGAAGAGGCAGACGTCGGCGCTGCGGAGCCTGAACTTATTTGACGTTACAGTCTGCGTTTGTTGAAATGGAGTAAGACATTGACAGTCTATCGAATTTAGCTTTTTGTGAGATGAAAACTTTAGTTCTATGTCCTGAATAAAGACTTTTTTAAAGAAAGAAATTTCTGTTTAGTTTTTCTTCTTTGTTTTGAGCTACATGTTGTGATTAGATCTGTAAGCGTTGTATTTTTAGAGCACCAGTTATTACACTGACAGACCATGGAGCAGTGTATGCGGACAAAAGCGGACAAGGGGAGGGGGAAAGAAAACAGGTGTTATCTGCGGACGTCCTTTATGGACAACCCCATACATAATATATCCAATTCTTCTGATGCGTCCAGTAGTCTCTCCCATGAGTGTTAGGACTGATTACTCCAATTTTTTAATTTTACTGTTTTTAGCAAACACACTAAGTTATCTTCGGTCTCATCTGGAACCCGCAGAAAAATATATATCAACGGGAAATTACTCGTCTTTAATCGTCCTTGTTTATCCTGAATAACAACAACTTTATTTTGGTCCACATTTGCGAGACTCAAACGATTAGCGAGTTCGTTCTTGACCTCGTTAAGGGTTCCATATTTAGATAAGTCGCCTTGCTGAGTTTTACTCAGGCGAGAACATCTTACATCAGTATCTACCGTTATACTTTTAAGATCTTGTATTGTCTGTGTTGATAATGTTGAATACCAGACGAGAGTTTGAAACCTGCTGAGATATTTCAAAAATTCTTTTGGTGGCGCCAGTCCATACAAATCCAAATAGACCACGTGGATCAATCGTGTATGCAACCCAATGAGTACCTTTTCCTGAACTTCCATCGAAATTAATGATACTGGTTTCAACATTGTGTGGTTGTTTTGGTAATCGATCACTCATTAAAACACATTTGAAGGCTTTGATATTTGATCGCTTAGCAGCATGAATTAAATCAAAATTGGACAGAGGAAGGAGATGCTTTGCGTCTAACAGTGGCCAGGGGAGTCTTAGACCTTTTCCGTACCACGAATGGGAAGTTCCTGGCATTCTAGACCCTTTCCCTTTTCTTGGAAGTCTTTGTTCCGTGACCTGTTTTTTTCTTTAGTGCCATCCCAGCAGCAGTTCCAACTGCACCAAGTGCAGCTGCTTTAGCAACAGCTGATGTTTCAGCGGCTATTAACTCTGGTTTATCTACAAGAAGTGGAAATATACAACCTCTCGTGACCGCGTCTTTGGCACCCGCAGAAAGATTAAGTCGAACGGCAGTCTTTGATTGTTTGGAGTCATTGAAGTTCCTGCGATGACGTTCGGTCAGTAATAGTTTATTCGGACTACTTCGATTTGTTGGTTTTTTAATGATATTTTTGTTCCACAGTTCGTTGCTATATCGATTGAAGCTTTTTAATGTGACAAGGAGTCAGACTGACACTAATGTGATGATAGGACAGTATAATATCATGAGCGATTTAATTACATGTTTTCCACTGAGGCATCAATAACTCTCATTCGTCTACCAACGCTTTCAAGCAACATTGTTTTGTCGGAGAGTATAACAGCAATTGCTCTGTAGCCACCGGCAGCGGGTAGTATACCTATTCGAGCTCGGAAGTGTATAACAACTACTGATTGTCTAAACAAATCCAAATGTTCCAGTGAAAAGTAATACATCGGATACAACGTCGAGAAATCCCACTGAGACATCTGCAAACCAGAATCAACATTTTGATCACGTTCCATAAGTATCATCAAGCGGTGATAAGCGCATGCAATATTATTGCGATCAAATTTCTACAACACTTCTTCAGAAGTTTCTTAATGTCCGTTTATCGTCAAAGAAACCTCAGAAACTCCAAGTGTGTCAACCACCATTGGATTTCGTACCTGCGAATCTACTCTGGTATTTTCCTAAAACGCGATGAATATATGTCGTGGTGCTAACACCCCCTGATGTGATTATATCTGCCATGTGAATAACCAAGCAGTATTACTTTGAATACTATCTATGGCCATTGTCAACCATGATAATGTTGATTTACCACCTTGATCCTTTAAAGAAAGCAATCGTTATTCTTTGGTAAACGATGGAATCATTACTAACATCCACAGCAAAAGTTTTATTAGTATTGCTTTAGCAGCAGCAATTGCATTGGGTCGCCAGATTGCATCATTGTCGTGGCTTTTCTAACAAGTACAACGGTATCTTTAGCCCCAAATATAACTTTTCTAACATTTCTACAGAATCCAAATATATGTGATCACACGTGAAAACTCTTCATTGTCATTTAACATTAATCTATGTACGACAAATCCTAAATTGAAATTGACATTCATCGATGCATTTGAGTCCCCAGCTGCATTTTGTGTTACGTTGCTGCTCTCGGGATGATCAGTTGTATCCTTGGCAAACATCATTGACGGACCAGCTAACCTCAAGTAATCATCTGAATACCATGCTATACACAGTATCGTCGTGGCAACATCAACATTTTCGAGGCACGATTCGATATTTTTCCATCAATCATGTATGTCACACTGTTAAATTATGGCATAACACCATTGTTAACAAGACCAGGTCGTTCATTAATTCCGTACACTGTTTCATCTGCTTTTAAAAGTCTACCTTCAGTGTCAATAAATGCCTCAGCGGACAATAAATATCTGCTTCTATCCTGAACTTGCAATTCGATTCTTTCACGTGCGTTAGGAACAAGTGCGTCATAACAATAATATTGACAATCGCGCACAGATTCATCCTTGAAACCTGGGGCATCCATGTCTAATGCTGGATCAAATACACGTTTAAACATTTTATTATAATTGTTATTGTCTGACACGAAGACCACTTCCTGCTATCAGACTAGCAGTTATATTATTTTTTTCTTTTTCTGATTGTGGTATAGCAGACAAATCTGCTAATTTTTTATTTGCGGCTTGATATAGGCCTATTATTTTACGAACATTTACAGGCATAAGTTCAGTGCTGAGTACTTTTACTGGCTGCCGTTTTCGTCGTATTAATCGTGCTAGTGTATCCTTGATTGCTATGAATGCTTTGCTAGCAACATCACCAACAGCATAAATACCTTTATCACGAACAACGTCAATAGCTTTCATTGATAATTGTTATGTAATCGGTATTGCTTTTGAGCTATTCTTCTAAATAAACCCTGAACAACATCACCAGGCCCATCACAGTAGATCGCTTTATATGTAGGTAATCGTGAATTTATCACCCTGACTATGATCGGTCCACGTTGAGCATTATATGTGATCATCTCATTTTCTTGTCACTGATCTATTTGCATACCCTCAATCACCAACGATTTCATCGTCGCGGTAATCATCAACGATTTCATCCATGAAAGACCGATAAACATTAATGTCCATGATACCGCCTGCAAATAATCGTTGAAAAATATCAGCTGCTTCATTAATACTTTCTGGGGAAATATTACCGGCTTGTTTTCCGCCAATCAGAATTTCAAATCGTTCAACATCAGCAAGGGCATTATTGGGACATGGAGTAATAAGACCAATTCCTCGAGTAACAAGACCACTTCCAGTTGCACCTTCTTCCTCGCTTGTTCTTTTATCTGCTTTTTTCTTCCTTGCTCTTGAAGCTGATTTCCTTTCTGCTTGGTTATATTTCGAAATACACACAAAGAACTACATCAAAATGCTCAAACTCTAAAGAATAAACCATTACCTTTAAATAAATACCAAAAAATGGTAGCATTTATCTCTTGTAAAGCCACCAAAATGAGAGACGAAAAATACTCTAACAATAGAATAAGTCTACATTGTGAGTACTGAACCGGCAGTAATAATTGTGACCCGAGTCCGAACAGTTTGGAATAGAACTCAAGACTACCGCAGTGCTACATTTTTTATTAGCATGTAGCATGTAATTGTCTATGTGTACTATTCTTACTAGAAATATCGATATTATGTAAGTTTTATTTATTATCTTTTCCTCAAAGGATATTTGTGTCGATGCGGGGTACGAGCTTACGCTTAAACCTGTTGATACCGATATAAATATTTTTCAGTGTTGTTGTAGCTCCATTAATATCAGTTCCCCTACTGACTTTGTCCATTACCATTTCCTGTCTCCTTTACAGCAGCGCGCATCATATCAATGTATTCCATCAAAAACAAACCCACGAGCAGTTTTAAGTAAGTCAACATGGTTTTGGATATTGGTTCCATTTAAAGATTTAAAGTTAAACATACGGTTAATACTGACTTTCTTTGAATGATTCAACTAGATTTGACCTAAATTTTTATTGAAATATTCCACAGTTGCTATTTGGTATTTATGCTGAGTCCGCTCATAAAACAAAAATTATCCCTGTAATAATCAGTAATGTTTATCCATCGGTGTCTATCACGAACACAGCTTCAGTGATTTGTTATTGAGCGGTGTGAATGGAGATTACTAGTGGTACCAATCCGTGTACGTACGTATCCCGCATGTGGAGCACACAGGGGTATGTACAATAGGACAGGTGTTGGCGGCTCTGTGCTTATGAACGGCACGTTTTCTCTGCGCCTCCGCAATTTCGTGCTGTTCTGCTGCTCGAACGCCTGATGTGATATTGCTGCGTAAGGAGGGACGATATTGCACAAGGGGCTCCCATGAGGTACATGTTTGTTTATATGTAAGTTTTCAAGCATACCTTCAGTGTATCCTTGAAGCGCTTCTTTGTGATTGTGTGCATTTACAGTTCCCCAAACATGTATATTTCCTAGTCGCATTACATATTACTGGTATTTTACTGGCTCGGAAAGCGACACGTCTATAGAAAGAGACCAAATGTATCCAGGGGCGAACTTAGTGTTTAATCAACGGGCAGAAATGTCCATATACCACCCCATCTAACTCTCAATGGCATTCGTCTTCTGTGCACTATTTCATACACGGGTCAAAAAAACGTTGTCTTAAATCTCAAAATAGAACCAAGACGTGAAAGCTTAAGTACGGTATATAAATGTCACCAGCCATAGCCGATTGATCACGAATTTGTAGTGGCTAGTGAATTTTGTATATTGTTCTTGAGTTTTCTTTGACATAACAAATTTAGTTTTTCAATTCATTTTTTTTTTCTTCTTCTCTTTTGGTGTTATAATTGATGGAGCTATATCGTTTTTGTTGGCTTTTTATCCGGAATCCTTTCGACCTTTCTCTCTAGATCGGAAAGTTCTGATCATGCGAAGCACTGTATTCAGTGTTCCAAGGACGCCGGCTGTCATGGAAAAAGAACGGCAGTGTATCCAAAACTAATATTTCCGTTTTTAAATATAAAGGTGTCGCCTCTATCCTACCTGATGCATTCGTTCAGTTTTGTAGCATTACTTGGTCTTAATGATTTAATGAATGTCAAGATTTGGTTCACAGCCCCGTACTGAAAAATATAAGATCTTAATCAAGTCTTTTGTTAAATATATTTAATTTATCTTGTTGGTTGGCTTGTTTTAATTATGATATGTATATTTTATCTCTTGTGTATCGATTGTATATTCAGATCACTATCAGTGGAGGTAAACATATTTATTAGGGTTTGAGCCAATGACATCGGATTTTTAATTGGTAATTCGTAAACTTGATGACAACTTTGAATGTTTTAAAGAAGAAGCTGACCTAAATCATGGCTATATTATTTTGTCTTAGTTTTAATATAACGTTGTTTACTTGAAAAATAATTACTCATTTTTGCCTTAACATCGGCATCAGTTTTTTCTTGTTGTGCTGAGTTCTTGATTTGGAATTTAGTATCCACTAGAATTACAAAGTGCTCAATAATATTCTTCGACTGGAACATTAATTAAGAATAACAGTGAATTCAAGCAATGATATTTTGGATTATACTATTGTGAGACATGAAATGACTGTTAGTACATCATCATCCTCAATGTCATTGGCACATTAGCACGCTCAAGACATTAGGCACATCCATACATTCAATACTGAACCTTATCTGGAATAGCACCGAAATTCAATTGCAATTTCATACTTTTGGACTTGTGATTATAATTTTAGGTCTATTTGGGACTTACTACATAATACTGTAAGATCTTTTTAAATTTTCATTTTGTCCTCCAGAGAAAACATAACTGCTGAATATTGCAAAGCGTTTTGGTTTTCGATCTTGTTTGTTACTTAATTTATGACCATAGAGTCCAAGCACTTTATTTTGATCAAGCATGAAAACAATTGATCACAGTGACCTGTACTTCACCGTTTTGGTGAATGCCTTAAGTTCTTCAATTTGCTTCAGTTTCTTTAACCTGTCGTCTGCACAGTCCTCCTGAATTTCGATGGGTATGGGAAAAGGTACATGTATGTAGAAGTGCCATACGTGTAAGTTCCAATTTTAATTCAATGTTTATATTTTTGTTTTGTATTTGCAGGTAGCTCATTTTCCTAGACACTGCTCCGTGCGTCTTCTTGAAACTTATGTGCATTCGTTTTAGATAATAGCCACAAAAAATCAAATATGTATACAATGATCAATGTTTTGGATAAAATGGATTTGTTAAGCTTTTGGTTTATGTACAGTCGAAGTAGTCATTCTTAACACAGGCGTTCAGAGTTTCGTCAATCGTAAGCTCGAGGGATGAGAAAAAATCATTCATTTTGGGTTGATTTCGTGTATGGGAAAGAAAATAACTTTATGTTTTGTTATTTCACTTGCGTCTTGTCTTGGTTCTTTTCTAAAGAAGATATGTTATTTATTGTCTTATCCGAAGGACAAAGGATGTTTACTTGTATCGAGTGAATAACGGATATATTTCATCGCACGTATGAACAATTCAATAATTGTCGCTAGTGGTGATGCGAAAATATGAGCTATTCGCTTTGAAGAAACAATTAGAAGTTATACTCCAGCGTATTGGCTAGCACTAAACATTATAAATAGAAGGATTAGATTTTTACGGTATACCACGCGATCGCTGTCAGCTGTTTGCCATCTGTGTTCTCTATATTCTCACAGACAATATTTGTAGCAACAAAATCATTTGTAAGAGAAGAAACAACAAAAAGAAAACCACATTGTGGAGATTTGAATCTTTTGCTCCTGAGTGACAGCTGGCCACGCTAACTACTTGACACAGCAAGCAAGTTAAAAGGGCGGATCAATTTCATAGTAATAACGTCACTGATGATTACTGATAGCATTGGCAAAAAATACCTTGATGGTTGCAATCTTGTAAATTATCAAATTAGTTTTCATGGAACATCCATTTTTTCACCGAGAAGCATAAAATAACTTACTATCTGAATCATGGCAATGTGGATAATTATTCCTTTTAGGAATATTTGCATAGTTATACTTTAGAGGTATTTCATTAAATTACTTTCAGAGATATGGGATAAAAATAAATAAAACACCATTTATATGACTTCATTAAAATGTCTAAGTAGGATATTAGAATACTCGAAATACAAGTTCGATTGAGTCATAGTGGCTGAGTTCTGTCTTTTTGTATGGGCTAAGATCCACTATTCTGGTTCGTATGCATCATTTATCAACGGTTGGTGGACTCCGGGTACGAAGATAATTTACATTAACTGCCTGATGCTTGATAGCTAGCAAATAGGAACAGGTGGAGTTGCAGTTGGTAAATTACCTGTTTTCTCATTAAAATTTTAATTTACAAAATTGTGTGGATAAATTTCATTATGAGCCACTAAAAGACCTTTGAATCAGACGATTCCATTCTCTTAACTGAACTATATGTCATCTGCAGAATTACGGCTAAATAGCAAATGTGTGTGTGATTTCTTCTTGTAAAATATTTTTAAATTTTGCCAAGTTATATTAAATTTGCATCTCATACTTGTTTCGATGCGTCATAGCTGCATAAAGTGGTATGGTCATTGCGCCTGCAGGCAAGTAAATATGTTTAGATGAATTTGTAAAGAATCAATGATTTAAATCTAATGATTATGACATTTTTGAAGAGAAAACAGTCTGTACATGTACATTTTTAAAATCAGATCGGTTCCGAGATTATTAAAACCGCAGTTTAGTTTTGTTCTTGTGGCTTATCACTGTCATGTTACTCCTGTAGTTGTTACCTCAATACATACATGTGTAAACGTGTGTTGGAAAACCAAACTTTATGCAAATAACATGCATGCCACTTGACATTTACCAAAATAATTCTTATTAAAATGAAAAATGAAACTCGAGTATTAACAAAAATGGGAAATCTTTATGTGTCGTCGTTATTGTTTCTTAATCTGGCACCAAAACTCGGGATATTATCGAACTGTCCAGGACAGACTTCTCATTCTGTGCTTGCACACTGTGGTGAAGGATTGAAGAGTGGGAACGTGATTCTAAAACCTTTGGTGACAAAATTCGGTATGGAATATGCTGTTAATGAAGAATACGCTCGAAGTAAATGAAACATGCTGGAAAGAAAAATGATTTACCTGGTCGTTTAAAATCATGTTTGTTTTCTTCAATGTATCTGTTTATGTTATAAAACTTGTATTAGTTGACGTTGTCGAAAATGGATGAAACTAGATTCCTTCGCAACAACAACAAAAATTCATAAAGGCAGAAACGTGTTCATTTAACCTGCATTGACGTCGTTTATTGACGAGGAATTATGAGATTACTCAAGTCTGACAATCTAACGCTTCGGGGAATGTAACGAGCTTTTATGAATAGTGACAAGTCGCAATTTGTGGGAGCAAGATACGAAACTACTCTCCAGGTGGCTTTACGCCTTCTCTCGAAACGGAAATGCTACCACAAATCTACTCCCTCAGCGGATTTTAAAGAATCACATGCTCTTGTTCAAATGTAATTTTTCAAGTAATTTGCCAAATGTAATATAATATTGCTGACATTTAAAATCTTAAACAAGTAGATCTGCTACTGATAGTATAACTTAAATTTTGTTTCTTCCGACAAATTAAATGCAAAAGTTACTTAAATGACACTTCTTAAAGACGAGGTTTATCCAGGGGTCAAATTGCATGTAATTGAAGAGATGTTGTTTAGCAGTGTCGTCTGGAAAGGAGTGTGGCGCAAGCTTTCATTGTATAAACGAAGTGGTCTTGAAGATAGAATACAACATACAGATATTGGCAAATTAGGAAACGGTTTGGTTATGTGTGGTTTAACGTCAGCACATGATAGGCTATACGTGGCTGCTAGTATAATTGGTAGATGAAGAACACAGGAAGACGCCGGAAAGAACTACTTACTCACGAGAAGCTACTAACAATCTCTCTAACGTACCACGTTGGTCGAGTTGAGGCTCGAATCCACCTAGCTGCCTAGGCCCCCAAAATTAGCAAACGGAACATGATACGGAAATAGACGAAAAACATGAATGGAAGATAAACAGTTGTTTAAAACCCCGTACACTGTAGTAGATACATAAAGAAAATGTTTTCGTCTGTCAAATCTATTTACACTCATTTACAAAATAGACGACAATTAGTTTCTGTATTTGAATAATTTTCACTTTAAGCTTTTAAGATACAATCTATAGTACAAGTCACATGGGTCATATATGCGCATTTACTCGTATTAAATGAAGTATAAATTGTTCTTTTCAAATTTAACACTAATTTTCTTTAACCAAAGACTATTCAATCCTGATAATTGAATGCTCTGCCTCTTAACGGTCTCCAAGAATCTTCCAGACGAAATGCATCTAACGCTTTGGACTTTTACAATGGTTGTCATGTACTAATAAACTTGGGTCAAAATAAAAGCGCGTCTAGTGAAAATCGTCAGTGTTGAGGGTAGTACGAATTTGTATCAATATGCGTAGCTTTCATTGTGACATGACAGCGCACTGTATTCAGTCCCGATTGTACTGGATCACACCTTTAGGTTCATTTTGTCCAAAAATGGCTACGTACTTTAACACTGATTTTGCCGTATGCACCTCTCGGGGCGTCTAAATAATAACCTTCCAAAGGTATATGGATGTATATGAATCCAAATGAAGTGAATACTTGCCACTTAAAGGTATGCAGAATCAAATTCATATAAAAAAAAATATGACACCTATTAATGAAATAGTCGGTGTTGAATGCCTGCATGACGTGTGTGACTTGTACTTTAATTAGATAAATAACTGATGTACATGCAGTTGTTTTCAGCTATCAAAGCGACCATCGAATATTTAGGCAAATGTTCAAAGATCATCATAACCGAATTTGAAAATGCTCTCAGCTGGTGACCGACTGATATACCTGTCAGATTTTACCTGATGTTACTAAAGCAGCTTAATGATCACTGTAGTTGTAACATATGATGCTTGTTTTATATGTGTCTTGTAGGTTTAGTGACGTTACATCGAATACGTTAGATGCTGTCCAATGGATGCAGTCTCAGTGAGTACATATCAAGTGAGAGAATCTGAACATATTCAGTATGAGAGGGCGCGACCTTTAATGGTATTCTCCTCTTCGTAGCAAGACACGTTTATATTATTTCTAGCTTATTTAAACACGCAAACATTTTCTTGGGATTGTCACAAAACACTGTAATCTTCGAATAGCTGCAAGATTAAGTACAGCAATGGGTCCAGGAATCTTGAAAACAAATTGTTTTGCTATTTTAATTTTGAGCCAGATAATAATGGTTGTTATCTTTGTTGGACTACGATGGCAAGCTACAGATCACGGTAAGCAGACTTTAAAAATTTTCACTCTGAAATTCAATACCTCGCCTTTAAGTTTGTTTGTATGTGTCTATAGTTTTATGTGTTCATCTAGTATGCTTATATAGAACAGAATTACCATTATTCGTCCCAGAAAGAGAGCAAGATCTAAAAGTATTATTTCGGTCATTCTTAAAATATACACTCTACAAAACAGTCAACATTGCTAGGGTTCTATAGGCGTAGACTTGTATGGTCCCATAAAGAGAGCAAGATCTAAAAGTATTATTTCGGCCATTCGTAAAATGTGCACTCTATACAACAGTCTACATTGCTATGGTTTCTAAAGGCGTAGAGTTGTATGCACTTTGTTCGTCTACTTATTAATACGCATATGCATTTGGCCCATACAAGCAGTGCTTTATATTTACACTTTGGCGTCAAGCCTGCTCGTAACATACTAATAAATCTTTGAAATTAATTATACTTTTGATCGATGTGTTTCATTTCTTAAACAGGAATGGCATTTCTATAGTACGTTTGTATTTGAAAAAAAAACATGTTTTTATCAATATTTGTGTAGTAATAAAACAAAAAAGACCTCATCGTCACTTGCCTCCTGGATTATATGCTTTCAAACTTCTCTCTAGTTGGTGATTTCGCTACCTCCGAAACGCAAAAGCACCAGCTCTTGTTTTCATCTCAGTTTTGAAGGAGTTTGCTGAAAGTAATATGGAAAATTTATTTTTAATTCTATATATATCCTGATATTGATTTAACATTCAATTCAGTAAAATAAATGAAAAAATTAATTAAATGACGGTAGTCACACCCGCTTTCTTCCAGGTTAATACATTGAAAACCGCCATATTATTCTGAAGCAAGCAGATTGGTTTATATAGGGTATAACAATGCTGTATTTCATTGCCTATACCCGGTGAACTGTTTAAATGACGCAGTTGATACATCACTATGACATGTCGTGAAAACGGTAGTTCCTTGGATATCTAGCATCGATCTGCGTTCACTTACCAGCTTTCACCTTTCATCATATAGCAGCTACTCTACAATATACTTTAAAGTTCAGAATTTAGTAACTTTCACGATAAAATATTGCTGAGACGTTCACTTTACACGACCAGATGTGGGTGCTATATAATTTCGTTGAATAACACTACCATACGTTTTGATGAAGTTGTATTTCCACGCAGTTTTATTTCCATGCAGTGTCCGCATACAGAGGAAACACATTCGCGCTGACCCGGGGGTGGGTGGGCGGTAACTCAGTTGGTAGAGCGCCAGACTCGTAATCGAAAGATTGCGGCTTCGATGCCCGCCCAGGTAGGCCCGGGTAAACTGATACGTTTGACCACCGGTAAAGACACTAACCTAACATGCATGCAAACTTAATCGTTACCTTTACGCCTCCGAGACTTCTAATATTGCATATTCATGTTTGTTGAATAAAGGCCTAAAAGAAAAAGTCACTTCTTGGGTTATCAAAGCAAGTCTTTCTTGAGCGAAACTCAGTTCATGTTCAGTCTGAGTCGTTTGCTACGATTGTTACTCCATTGTATCTAATAGTCATGTATTCAGTGTGTTTCAGTAAAATATACAGTACTCATCTCTCTCGATAGATTGTTCACTACTGTATGTCTACTAAGAAGAACTACATTTCTATTTCAGTGTCTTTAAATTCTTTGAAGGAATTTTTTAATCTATTTCCAACAAGGTGACAACTCAATAAAAATTCACATCATTTTGATTATTTTAAAAAAATAAAAGATAGTTTACAAGGAGCGCTTAAATGTGTATCTTTACACAAGCCGACAGACGTTTAGTACGTTACGATCACTGGAGCGAAAGACAAAGCTGCTCCAAGAGATTTTTTGTAGTAAAATCAGCTTTTCAAGTAGGAAACGGAAATACTAAATACCCGGATATTTATTTATTTATTTAGCAGTATCGATCCTTTCAGATGAATTAATTAATTAAAATTATTCTGGACATTTTGACTTAAATTTCGTAAGTCTCCGCTGACTTAGTTCTTACACATGATGCCTGGTTTAACCTTAAATACCACTAGAAAAATATTGCTTTTGGCTCTAATTACAACTCTTATTCCATATTGTAACTGTTTTGATTGAGGCAAGTATATCCATGAAAACGTATTTTACCAGTTCACGGCCGTTTAGAGGGTAAAGCGAACTTATAAATACCACCATCTCGGCCAATTCTGCGCGTCGGGTAATTCTGCACAACGAGAATTCATTTCTGTAAACACTGGATCACGTGTTATTTTGGTTCAAAATCCATTTTGTATCAAGAAAGAACGATCGTACTTTAATTAAGAAAATTGATATTGATAAAGTGTACAAAAATATCCCACATTTAGACTCGAAATGCAAATGAAAATGTGATTTCTAAATGGCAACTTGTAGACCAAATCCATGACCTTTCTGAACCTGTAACCCAAAACATCCGATTTACTATGCATCTTTTAGAATCATACAAATAAATACATTATATCAAAGATGGAAATATGTACCTTAAAACAATACTGCATTTTAATCCAAGTTTCCAATTTTGCAAGAAGTTGTCCCACACGTACAAAATCGTCTACTACCCAACGTGTCAACTTGCCGCTAGAACATAAATCTCAAGAAATTCAGCGACGTATAGTCTGTTTCTAACCTCTGTAGTAATGTTTCCCCATCAACAAGACGTTGTAAACACATTGCATCTTGTTCGTTGTTGTTTTTCTTCCATATAGTAACTTATTTTTAGAAAATAGGCCGACATATCGCGAGTCAGGAAAACACGAGGGTGGTATCCCTTGTGTCCACAGTTAATATTATTTTGAACAGAATATTCTGGTGACAAGTGGCTCTTTTCAAATGCCCGACAGCATTGTGGATATATATTATCTTCACAGTAACCATACCTCGATTTCCAGATCACGTCGTGTTGTCAACATCGGAAAGTCCGGATCGTTACGAGATGCAAAGCGTCGAGCCATATTCCGGATATTTTATTCTGGCAACGAGACGTGATCTAGCAATCGAAATCGTATTGCTGTGACAATAATAGTTTTGTTCTATACCTATCAATTTTCATATAATTTAATAAAATCATAAAAGTAACTGAAGAAATAAATTGCATAACAATTCAACCTTTTTTATACGCAGTTCATCTTAAGTCATAAACCAAAAATTTCTTCTTTTTTTTTTTTTTTTGAACAGCTGATTTGCACATGAACTTTAGCGTTATGAATGGAGAGTGTATTACGCAGTCATTCAGTTTCAATGTTATCACTGTTAATAACACGAGTTCCTCGACGCAGGGGTCAGAAGACACATATATGAGATTTACAGCTACAATGCGGTTGTCAAATTTTGCATCAACGAAGATATCACCCGCTTAATAAGACAAATTTCTATTCGAGTGCGAGCTGATAGCTTTTAAATTGTTTCCGTGAGACTCCGATGACGCCTTGGCAGGGGAACGACAACCATATTTTCACAGTTATTTTCAGCGGAATTTTACAAATTGTGGGAACTCGATACGGATAGACTGAAGAGAATGATGGTCAGTTTCATTTGCATGTCAAGTCATGCGCCGGCATAGTGATTTGTGTTTGTTCAGTTGTAAACAAGAAACCCCGCATGAAAATCAGCTCTAGCCTAGTTTGAGAGCAAGGTTGAGAGTAAGGCAATAAGGAATCACAAAACGGCAATGTCGTTTTCTTACATCTGGATTTGATGATACAATTCTGGCTCATTCTTGGTTAAAACATCAATAAGTATATACTAAAGTCCTTTATTATTATTATTATTATTATTTTATATATATATATATATATATATATATATATATATATATATATATATATATATATATATATATATATATATATATATATATATATATATATATATATAAGTGTGTGTGTGTGTGTGTTACTGCATTTGTATGGGATTTTCCTATACAAATGCAGTAACCTTTTTAGTATATCCTCATTTTCTTATTCTACCAACTTAATTATTTAAACAAAAATACACTAAAAGAAACAAAGTAAATGCATGCCGTATTCCAAAGTATTCATCAGTACACAATAACAACATTATTAAGGCGCACATAACTCCACCCAGATAAATTTGAACTTAGTCGAGCACTAGACATCACTTTCGAAAGAAAATGGCGTTTTGATTTACTTACATTTGAAATTTAGAGTAATATTGTGAATGAATACGCATTGCAACAACTTTTCCATTTAGTCTGAAATTAATAGATTTTGGTATTTATGTCGATTCTACTAAATTTCGCTGATTATGGACGGGACTTATCTGTGTCAATTCTACATGAAGTAACATCAGATATTTGCAGCGAAGGAGCAGCGTCTTGACTTATCTGCAAGTGTTTCTTTCCTGTAATTGAATGTGTGGAATCACAATGTGGGTGAAAATATGAATTCCTTCAATTGTATTATTATGTTTTTCTTAATGGCAAGATTTTGTGAGCAAAGAGATGTCGTTCTCGGTGATAATGATGGTGATGTTCTACTTGATATGGTGCGTGCTTAACATCGGATTGTCTTGATTACGATAGTGATACTGTCACATCTGCTATAAAAGCCATAGGCGATATTGTTTGTCAAATTAGTTATTACAGAACAAAACCGGTTTACTTCTATTTAAAGTTATAAGGCCAACGATAACTTGATACCAGTCATTTTATACGCTAGAATGTAGCAGATGGTCACAGTGACAAATCTAACATTCTTTATAGGCATCTGAATATCAGTGAGAAACATATTAACAGTAGTCTCAGATCAGTACAAAATATATCTCTTTTAACAAATTTCTTTTCAGCTGGTACACGTATATGTATGTTGATACTTTCAAATGATCGTAGACCTTGTTAAGTACATAAATGTTAAACGTGATCGAATGTACACCAGTATGGACACGAATATGGCCATTTAAAAATAACGATGAATCGAGATATAATGTTTCTCGGGTCATAACGTCATTAAAGTCCCTGTTCCTAGTGCAAAGTTATAAACAAACTTAGTTCATTCTCCTGTACAAAGTAATGAACAAATTTTAATATATATATATATATATATATATATATATATATATATATATATATATATATATATATATATATATATATATATATATATATATATATATATATATATATATAGAGAGAGAGAGAGAGAGAGAGAGAGAGAGAGAGAGAGAGAGAGAGAGAGAGATATGTGTTTACGATTGAATAAACAGTAACACGAGAAAGAGTAAAAGCAACAAGACTTGAAAAATATAATAATTTATTTCCCTGGAAAACTTCTGTGACAATGAAGAAAAAAATATGAACTTACGGTTTTGGAATCAAATCCTAAAAAAATCCAAGAATAATCCACGCATAAAATTTGAGAAGTCCAAATAACAAAATGTACTGATTCCAAGTTCAAGTCCGGAGGAAGAATCCAGATAGAAGACGATGACGTATGATGTAACCTGTAGTGTTGAAGTCTACAGTTCCTTGTACAAACAATGAATATCACTACGGTTTTGGAAATCCAAGTAAATTTTTATAAAAGCTGTCTTTCTTCATGAATTTCATATGAGCACACGTATTTCCAAGAAAGAAAAGAATTATTCCTTTTGAATCCAAGTAATTTGAAATAACTCCAAACGGCACAACAGTCTCTTTCCAGTGTAATAGCCCAACTATTGTGCCTACTTCTCTAATGCGATGGTTTAAAACTTGAATTTTACGCCCCAGATTAGGGTCACTTGGTCATGTTGACATATTTAATAAAATCACGAAGCCCCTGTATGTCCTTGATAAGATCCAATCATTTTACTCTAAGAAATTATATATATATATATATATATATATATATATATATATATATATATATATATATATATATATATATATATATATATATATATATATATATAATTGTTTACATCTTAAATCAATAAGTCCCATCGTGACCTCGACAACAAATAATCATTTAAAAATACAAATAGATCTTATTTACACGGTTGCTACTAAGTTTGAATAAAGGTCAGGATCTAGGTCAACAACTGGTGTTTATTAAAACGAACAGTCAAGGTCAAACTATTTTCTAAAAAAAAAATATTAAGTTCCTAACAAATAGAACTCCATTATTTTGGCATAATGAAATTTAAAAACTAAAACGATTTTAAAACTTACAAACAATTAAATCTGATAAAATTAAATCAAATGCACATAACACAAGATATATAGCTCTCTCTCTCTTTTTCTCTCTCTCTCTCTCTCTCTCTCTCTCTCTCTCTCTCTCTCTCTTTAACACTTGTTCCAATGAAAATCCTGAACTCGTGAATCAAGTTTCAACGGTTTCGATTTATTGAAATTAATGCCACAAATGTGTTCAGGAGAGACGGCTCATAATCAGCAATAAGTGATATTTCATTTGTAAGAGGAACGGTACAGCGGAACAATACCTATTTCCTTTAATAATAATAATAATAATAATAATAATAATAATAATAATAATAATATCATCATTACACTTCTCCATTCTATGTCGACTCGACAAAGGCCTTTGATACTGTCGGCAGAGAAGGCTTATGGAAAGTAATGGCCAAGTATGGATGCCCGAGATAATTTATATTCATGGTGCAGCATCAGGTACCGTACAGATGGAAAACTGTTGAACCCCAGGAGGCTTCAAGCGAAAACTAAAGTTATGACAGAACCATCAAGGAATTCTTATTTGCTGATGACTCCGCCCTCAACGCTGGATCAGAAGCCGCGCTGCAACGCAGCGTTGACAAGTTCTCCAGCTCCTGCACAAACTTCGGTCGCACCAACAGTAACAAGAAGACTGATTTCCTGCATCAGCTGGCCCCTGGAAAGCCCTATGTTGAACCCAACATCACCGTCAACGGTCTAAAACTCAACTTAGTGAACCGCTTCACCTACCCTGGCAGTACACTGGCACAGAGTGTCACCATTAACGACTAAGTAAACCTCCGCATTGCCAGAGCCAGCTTAACTTTTGGCAGACTGTATGCCAACTTCTAGAATAGAAGAGGCATCAGCATCATGTCCAAACTAAAAGTCTACAGGGCAGTTGTACTCCCCACACTACTTTACGCATGCGAAATGTGGACGGTGTATCAACGCCACGCCAGGAAGCTGAACCACTTTCACACCACTATCAACGCCACGCCAGGAAGCTGAACCACTTTCACACCACAAGTCTCAGGAAAATCCTCAACATCAAGTAGCAAGACAACGTTCCAGACACTAAGGTATTCGCCCAAGCAGGTCTACACAGCATCCACACCATCCTGATGCAGTCCCAGCTACGCTGGGTGGGACATGCTGTACGCATGCCAGACAACCGGCTGCCCAAAAGACTCTTATATGGTGAGCTACAGAAAGGACAGCGATCCCACGGAGGTCAGAAGAAACGCTTCAAAGACAATCTGAAAGCCGCATTGAAAGCTTTCAACATAAACCCTGATTCCTGGGATTAAACTGCAAACAATCGAGTCATTTGGCGTTCCTCCGTGAACAAAGGCTCCAAATTGTGCGAATCTAGCAGGACAGAAGCTGTAGAGCTGAAGGGGCAAGCCAGAAAAACGCGTGCCATCAACCCTCCTGGAGATGTCCCACTCATTCCTTGTCCCTTATGCAAACGAACATTCCGTGCAAGGATTGGTCTCATCAGCCACCTGCGCACGCACAGAACAGAACCTGCTCCTCCAACCCTCGGATGACTAGAGTGATCTTCCTTGACTCGAAGGACGAACAACAGAACATTGTTATTATTATTATTATTATTATTATTATTATCGTTACTTTGGTATGATGCAGACGGTAAAATAGCAAAATATCATGCACTTGATGCACTTAGACACTTGAGAAATAATAACATATTAGATGACTCGGCTTTATGTAAGCACTATATAAATATGTACGAAAGCACTAAAAGTTACAAACGCAAACTATACAGAGAAAAGGAAAAGGCAAGTCTTGAAAAAGCAGTTTCAGATAAATCTCAGAACATGTTTGGAGACTTTTAAAATGTCCAAGCATCACGCATGGAATAATTATCAGCACCAAATGGACAAATATTTTTCCGATTTATTTAATATACAATGTGAATTAGACCAAAGTGTTAGATTAACCGAAATAACTAATATTAGCCATGAAAATTTGGACGGTACAACAACTGAATCAGAAGTGCAACATACTTTAAAAGGTGTACCGCTCCGTTGGCCGAAGTGGTTAGAGTTTTCTCTTCTGATGCGGGAGGTCGCAGGTTAGAACCCCGGCCCGAGTCATACCAAAGACATAAAACTTGTACAAGCCGCTGCCTCGCTTGGCATTCAGTACTAATAGGTTAGTATTAGGACTGGTCGGCCTGATGACAGGATAATGTGATTGGGTGAGACATGATGCTTCACATCTGCGGCATCACTATAAACTGACACACTGCAGACATCGTAGCGATAATGACTGAGACTTATTAAAGCTACGAGAGAAAAAAAAATCACACACACACACACTATACAAGGTAAATGGTCGGGAAAAGACAGGTAGATGATCGTTCAAGTGGGTTTTTTTTAAGGCAGCTGGAAATATTACGGTTTCTATATTAATATCTATGTTCAGTGAATTACAGGATCTATGATACTTCCCAAAGTGTTAGTCCACGGTTACTGTCACACGCAATAGAAATTTGCCTGAAAATGCTTGAGGGATTGGCCTCTTACCAATCCTCAGCAAAATATTTACCATCATTTTAAATGAGAGACTAGATAACTGGATCAAAGACAATTATATTTTAGGTGACGAACAAGCTCGATTTAGAATAGGATATTCCACTGTTGATAATATATGTAACCTGGGCACATTGATATGTAAATATCTGAGGAAACAAAGAGGTGTTTTATGCTCTTTTTGTTGATTATGAGAAAGCGTTTGGCCGTATTGACAGCGTTTATTTTATCATAAATTAGCAAATTAGTAAGTGAAAATATTAGTAGCTAAATGCGTACGATACAAAAGCTATGTATGCAAATGTCAAAGCTTGTGTGAAAACGCCAAAATGGCTAAACAGAACTATTTAACTGCCCGACCAAGGTAAGGCAAGGTTGTGTATTATCACCTATTTTATTTTCATTATTTATAAATGATTTAAAAATACATTTCCGACCAGAATAACGGAGTAACGCTAGAAATTTCTAACTTATTTTCATTGGTGTATGCAGATGGCTTGGTTATCCTCGCCGAAAGTGCTGCTCAACATCTGGAAATTGAGGATCATACGCGCACACACTTTTAAACGTTGCATACAAAAGATTTGACAAGACCTACTGTCTAAAACTTAATGACGTCAGAAAATATTCTAAAGAGAGATCATGGAAAGGTCCTGAAACTTGGAAATGTATCATATGTCTTAATTAAATGTAGCCGCTCGAACAAAGGATTATGCAAACGAAACTTCGCTCAGTTTTAAAGAATTAACAAATTTATTTTACAAAAACTAAAAAGAACTGCTAACAAATAAATTATGAATATAAGAAAAGACATAGTTTCCGTAAGATCACATGTCTCGTTTGTGCGCATATTTTGATACTACCTGGTGGGAGGGGGTTAGAATTTCATGACATTCATTTAGGAATAAATTACTATGAACAAAAGAGTATGGTATGAACAAAGATGATGAAATAAGTTTTGAGTATTGAAAATTACCAGAAATTCTTGTGTCGTCCTACCTTCTATGACGGAATAAGTTGTCGTTTGTTTGTTTATTAGACGTTTCATATTTCCTTTCCAGAAGAAAATATTCATGGTAAAAAATAATGGTGTTTGTCGACAATGAATGTTCAGCGTTTGAGTTAATATTATCGGTAATATATAATACTACGAAGGTTTACGATCAGTTCAAAATATCAGTCTATATCATTAAATTTTCAAATAGGAAATGGAAATCGACTGTTAAGGGTTTGTATATTGTTACATTCGGGTTCAAAGGACACAAACACCAAGTAAGGGTCCTACAACTTTGTGTAAAACAAAGCTAACATCTTCACAAAAACCAAAAATCAGTGTTGCCTACAGTACCAAGCCCAGCTAGATACAGGTCTGTTCTCCGACTCTGCACTTGTTTTAGTAAGGGTTAGAGATAAGGGATTTTAATTATTTAACATTTGTGCCTTATTCAACGGCATGAAATGGTCCAAACTCAGTTAGCCATGGGAAGATAAACAACAGAACCGAACCTGTTGACAGTCTCTGGTGTCAAATATCCAGAATGCAGGGATTACTGTTCTGGCCAACTGTCACTACTAACAATTAGAATCTGATGTAGGTACTGAGAGTGAACTCATAGTGATAACAAATATATTGTATTACTTCAAACGGCATTTGGATCTGAAACGAGCTCTATAACGACGAGTTTTTTTCTCACCCTTATCGTGGCGAACATCTCAACAGCATTGTGGGAAATATTTTTTTAAAAATATACACGTGCATATTAAGAATCAGAGAGAGAGAGACAGAGACAGAGACAGAGAACGAGAGAGACAGAGAAAGACAGAATGAGTTTGGTGTGTGAGGTCAAATATTACATGAAAATCATTTCCAGTGAACATCTTTGGAATCGACAGAATCTACAGGCCTCTTCAACTATGTCCACCGAAAATAAGTCATAATTGAATAGGCTATTTTTGTGTTGAAGCCGTGTGTGAAAGCGTTTTACTTTTATCTTTTATTGTTTGGTATCTGATATTGTCATGAGAGAGAGAGAGAGAGAGAGAGAGAGAGAGAGAGAGAGAATAAGACGTTTAAAATATATCTGATTGAACCATTCAACAGTTGAATTATTTCTAATTACTGGTGCATTTTTTATTTCTTGCAATAATGAACATCATACAAAAACTTTACATTTTGTTGTTTTTCTTTGCTGACACTTAGAAGTCCTTCATATTCTTGACGTAGGACATCATCAATACTATGAACAAGAAACAGGCTGTGTCTGCTGTGAGTTCTTGACAGTCCTCGGACACGTACATAATTTCATCCCCCCCCCCAACTTAAATCATTTATAGAGACTACGTTAAATTTATTTTATTACGTGATATGTATCCTCCGGCTAGATAAGAAAGGTAGCTTAAAGGTCTTGCGGAAAACTGCTTATTAGAGAGTTGTAGAAAACTACTCGGTTTATAACACAGTTTCAGGATGCTGGTTTACAGAAGGACGAGACGAGTGACATCTGATGTTCAATGCATTACAAATCATTGTAAAATCTGAAATAATTATGACGTATGATTCTTTCAACATTATGTTTACCACTGAAAGCATTAAATCAATTCCTGTACTGTGCTCGACATATGCTGACAGGAATTTTCTTTTCTTTAAAATTTGTCTTCATCTTGTATGTACAGCGCTTATGCATCCGAAATAACCAGTCACGTGACGATTATACGTATTTGATTGAATAAGTTATAAACGTTGATCAGGCCGTTTTACAAAACCTTGAAACCGCTCCGGTGGCCTAGTGGTTAGAGCGTCCGCCTAGGATGCTGGAGGTCGCGGGTTCGAACCCCAGCCGAATCATTAAAATGGTACTAACAGCTGCCTCGCTTGGCGCTCAACATTAAGAACTTAGTGTTAGAACTGATCGGCCTGGTGCCAGAAAAAGGTGACTGGGTGGGACATGATGCTACATGTCTGCGGCATGATAACCCAGTGCTAGACATCACATAAACTGTCACATTGCAGACATCATAGCGATATGACAGAATTTTT
The DNA here is from genome assembly GCA_028554795.2 of Sinohyriopsis cumingii. NCBI lineage: Eukaryota > Metazoa > Mollusca > Bivalvia > Unionida > Unionidae > Sinohyriopsis > Sinohyriopsis cumingii. Next base: position 74,468,370 of record CM068827.1, on the reverse strand, counting down.
TTAAAGCTACGTTAGAAATCCAAAACACACACACACACAACCTTGAGAATTATTTTTGAAATATTCTATATTCATAGCACTCGACCACTTTTATCATACACGCAAGTGGGCTCAAATGCACGAAGCAATTGGGCATCCACTTATCGTTCTTCTCCGTTGTTTTCAAAACTGAAATTGAAAAATTATATGGCGAATGTCTTTAAGCACGGAACCATGAATATCCACGATCAACTGAAATAACTGATATGAACAAGTATTTTGGGGGAGAATTTGCATCAAAATGTTGAAGCATTGATTTAAAATTATATCATGATAGTGCGAAACGAGGGAAATGAGGGTGTTCAAAAGATTATATGCCTTGCATTCTTGGTACGATAATACAAAACAAAAATGTTCTTGCTGAAGATTATTTGGTATACTTTTATTTTGGACATTTATGTTTCTAATCACTGTGCTGATGGGAAAAATCAGATTTAATGGCCGTCAGTTGACCTGTTTAAGAGTTATCATAAATCCACTTAACAAATCGCTTCTTCTTGAGAGTTTTTCCTAAAAGCTCGTTCACCAAATGTTTGGTTAGTTTTAGAGAAAACTCTTTTACTCCCACGTCTCATTCGCACCTGAATCTATGTGAATGCTGATTTCATTTGAATTTTTCAAAATATTGAAATCATTTTTAATTGATTTCATAAATTTCACAGGAAATAAGCAAAAATATTAATTAAAACTATGCCATGTTTACAAGATTTTGGAAATTACAAATTATTGCCAAAATTATAATTGCTGCAAATAATAATTTTCAAGTAAATAAATCAAACATGTCGTACAATGCTGTGATAGAGAGAGCCAATATCGTACACCACTGTTAAGCATTATGTCAACGTTAGAAAGAAACTAAGTCGGAAGCGAAATCACCAAAATTGATAGAAATTCTGTTACCCATACAGTTACTTCTGAGTGTTTTTCTTTCGATTATGACGGAAATAAGCAGACTGATATTCTAACTGAAATTCACCCAATGGTATATTTTGTTTTCGATTTCAAAGCATATCCTTTTAAGAGCACGGAAGCGATATCAAAAGTGACTTTATCGATCATTTCAAAATTAATCCACTATGTGAATTTCAACAGAAAATACCTAATTGATAGAACATGTAAAAAGTTGTCAAAATCGAAAGGGATGGAGAGGAGTTAATCTTAGGATAGCGTGTGATGTTTTGCGCACTGCAAACTCTTGGTTAAAAGTGTGTGTGCAAACTTAATGGTATGGAACAATGACTAGTTTATGCCTCATGGTAGCTTATGATATTCTTTGTAACATTGATGGATGAGAGGCTGAATTTCAACGCACTGCGATTTGTAATTACAGCGCTCGCCTACACTATTATTCAATTATCTCACATTAAGGCGTATTTTCACCTTTGTGTTTTCTTCTTATTGTAACAAGTATATGATGTCCAACGTACAATGTATTCGTCATGAATGTTTTGACGTGTATGCCTCACCTAAGGGGGCAGAGGCCAGTTTTTGTGTAAACATTTAATGTCGCAATCAGCGACCTAGTCTAAAAAATTACAAAATATCTTACACAAAGTGAGGTCAAAAAGGTCCATATTTGTATATACCTATATTAAAACAAAGCATAAGAATAGTATTCACTTGACCAGAGAAGTCAATGGCAGTTCATAGCAGAAGAAGTTTATGCACCCCAACCCCAAATCCCAACCTGCAATTTTCATGCCCGAATGTCATTTTTGACACCATGTGATGCTCACGGTGCAAACACAAGCCCCTTTCCTAGACGACAATTCTGCAAAACAGTGTGTACTAAACAGGCTGCTGAAATTGAAAATAGCTGTCATCCAAGCCGTTCTTTAGATATTCTACTTGCCCCAAACCCATGTGTTTACTGCTATGGGAGGCTAGCTCTTCTTCCTAGCCAACTATTGGTATTTCACTATCAACATACTGCAGAGTAAGTATGGAAAGTGTACATGCCTGACATCAATTTCAAGAATAACACAAGCCCGAAACACATAGTTCATAAATATATCCATATCTGTAATTAGTAAACAATAATAGCTGAAAAAGTCACACCATAACCTTAAGTTAAGAAAGTTGCTAGGGGCCAATGTACGAAACTGTACCCTGCCAACTTAAGGAGTAATAAATCAGCCAGAGCAATTTCAACTAGCTGGCAGGTATGTAATTGGAGCACGCGCCGCCAATCTGTTGCAGGGTTCAGCACTAGCAATGGCGAAGCGACTGAAAATTGTAAATTGTTTAGCTATTTTAGCTTTGTGCCAGATAATAGTGGTTTTTATCTTTACTGGATTACGATGGCAAACTGCAGTTAACGGTAAGCAGAATTGTATTTGCTTTTCCTATGAATTTCAAGTTCTCATTGTCTGCTCTTCAGCTTGCACACTTTAAGCTTGGATTTTCATATTTATTACAGCTTTCCAAATTGCCAGAATGCCAACATTGTTACCTCTGGGGGGTTAGTGTATGTGTGCGTGTGTCTGCAATTGTGACTTTCCCGCACCAATTATGCCGATGATCTCTTGAATTATCAGAACTTATCTGAGAGAGATGGTACAAGCTACAAAAGGATTAATTCCGTCAGTCTTGAAAGGTACATGATAAAACAGTGTACGCAACTACAGTTTCTGAAGGTATTGGCCTGTACGTACTTTCTATATTTGTAGTCTTACAAACATCGGTATACCTTTTTAGTTTGATCTGTGGTGAACCAGTCGAGTATTTAACTGAACTCTGATACATTCTTGATCGTCAAAGTAACCATTTAAAACAAGCCAAAAATATATAACTGAGTACACCTCATACATTTACGTTCCAAAGAGTCAACAATTAGCTTTTGTATAAAAAATTACACTTGTACAGTCTAAAGGTTATAGAAAGAGAATAATAGATTGATGTATATTGAGAGATGCTACACTACCCATTTTTTTAACTATGATTGCGAGACGAGCTTGCCAACAGTAGGACGTGTATCAGTTGGATATGTACTGAAAGTAAACAAATCTTTTTACTGTATTGGTAGTGAATCGGACTACTCATCATGGTATTGTCGGTATTGTTATTGATTCGAGGTACTCGGTCATATTTAATTAGAAGTGTAGAAGGCTAATTAAAGTCTGCAAATTAAATGGTCTGTACTCGAGAAAGTTTAGAGGACGGATTAGTCAGGTTTCGCTATAAGCCATTTTGAAAAAGCACATATGCCTTTCTACTAATTTCATCGATATAAACATAATGCTGTAAAACAAATGCGCTGACTTATCACTTATAAAGAGTGATTCTGTTGTATAAAAACGAAGCAGAAGTTGTGTAGCGGCGGCTCGTAAATTACGGATAGATATTTGGCATTACTGTGAAACACTTTATTCTCGTATGTTTCAAAATTTCGAGGTTTAAGTAAAAAGTACATATTCATATACACATGTCTCCGTAAAAGATTATTCCGACATTCTTTTTCACGCATTTGCGAACAAAATGTTTAACACGTATTGGAGTTATTACATTGATTAATTAAGCTATTCAATACTATCATCTTGCGTAAATGAAGAGATCTTAAAGAAAATGCCTTCTTTTTTCCAAACATGTTTGAGTCAACACATCTGATACCACAATGGTAATATTAAGTAATTAGGTGTGTCCTTAAAGAGAGTTATCAAAGCAAGAAGTTCTTTATAATTAGGGACTATGCTCAAGAACAATGCCAATAACTGTAAGCCACTTTTGTACGTAATAATCTTACCAAAATCGGCCCTTGTGAACCACTTGTTGCTGGACGACATTAATCTTGCGGTTCAGAATTGGTTTAGAAAAGTTCGAATGAAAGACGGTGTTATTAATGAGAGTATGGTGATGGCTAATGCTGAAGGAATTTTTACAAAATACGCTTAAAATACACTGCAAAGATACGGACAATTGAGATGTACCTAAGATCGAACCTTAAGCCAATTAACGCAAGGCGGCTTTTCTGCACAGTGATAAAGTAACACTTTGGAGATAATATTTTTTGTTCTGCTTAATTGAAATATAATAGCTTCTGTACGTCATTAGTCGCTCTGTTAATATGGTCAGATTGGAAGTACTCTTCTTTGTTCTATTTTATATTGTCTAATATTCTTCAAAAATCAAAGAAAACCTTGAGCAAATATGTCTTTTATAGAATATATAACGACATCCATAAGTCGTAATTTAAGACTGTTCATATTGTATGTTTTTTGGGTTTATTGGTCCATATAGTACTTATATGGGAATGGAACTGTTGCTGGTATACTTAAGAAGCGAAAGTAATCAAATGTTCAATAGTAATCAGTAATAAGTATTATATCAGCCAGTGTTCTTTTTTGTGTGAATAACATAATGAAGTCTCTAAATCGAAATTTGAGCGTGGTTTTTGTTGCCAATTCGGTGAAATCGGAGAAGTATCATAGTTCGATGCAGCCACATCCTGAAATCTAGAAATAAACTACAGAATTTCAAAGTGAGTTCACTACCCCTTTACATTCTAGGCCCTTATTATTACCACGTGTTATGTGGTATTAGTAGTAGTAGTGGTAGCAGTAAAATTGTCTTTATTAGCTTTTGTTAAAAGATATGTTTTCAAACAAATGTTTCAGTCCGGGATTTGAGCATACGTTTAAACCTGTATGAGGCACAAGAAAATGCTGCAAAACCCCTGTATTTCAAGGCTGAAAACAATTTCTGTAACTCTGATGAATGGAATCATGTGTTTCATCTATGCCAGCCTAATGAATAAATTATTTTCATTTTTGATATATTAGCATTAAAGTCTATGGGAAATGGTGATTGCTTTGATTTTTAAATAACACACTGCTGATCGTTTTGACGGACATATACATGAATTTATTTTTAGAAATTCGCGTATCATATATTTCGTTTTCTGACCAATATAACATTTTTATAATTATTAAGTTTTGATGTCAAAGAGCATTTTGACTATGTGAATATCCCAAATGCAAGTCTTGTTTATCGTAGTCATTTGAATTTGGTTCTTTAATATGGAGTAATATCCACTTTTCTGATTTAACATGTATACTTTATCAATGGAATGGCGACTCTGTCCGGGTATATGAATAGTTTACGTTAGCCCTCCTGAGTTTTTTTTTAGCAAGTAAATATACACGGATGGAAATGAGTTAATAAATTATTTTATTTATCGCTAAAATATTTCAATTCATCACACTGTGATAACACCAATGAATATGAAGACACCGTTCACGTCATCGAGTGATGAGTAGTTAGCATAATTCCTGCAAAGAGCGGATATTTGTGATTTTTCTTGCTAAATATATTAACTTTGCTCATTCACATCACACTTTCATCGAATACATATTATAGCTACAGGAGGTGAAAACGTGGTCATTACACGGTAGATAAATAAATGGTTTGGGAGATCAAAAAGAGATAAACAATTTTACTGTTTTAATTAGAACAGTTTTTGAAGAGCGAACAATCAGTACACGTTCATTTTATAATCGGAGCAGTGCCATGATCATCGAAACCACAATTTCTTCACATATTTCAACATGTTTATACTTGTGAATCTATGCATATATGTAAAAACATATCTGCTGATTTAATTGTAATATTTATGATGAATTAAGTACACACTATGGATCTGAAATGTGATTTAGCAGCGCTTATATCTGACACTCAAACAACATGGGAAATAACAAAACATAAATTGAGATATCATGAAAACAATTCGTTCAAAAAGTTTGAAAATAAGACTAAAGTATTTAAAAAGAAGGAAAATATGAACGTTTCCTCCAGCTTTATATTTGTCTAAACTCTCGATATAATTTACTTGTCTAGAACAGATTCTTCATACTCTGTTAACGCACTGTGTGAGAGCATTCAAGAGTAGGAAAACAAATCCAAATATGTATGCTTAGTAACAAAAATCAGAATGAAAAGTAGTGCAAGAACGAACAAGCCCAGACTAAATGAAGCGTGTTCGAAAATATTTTAATTTAATCGGTACTTTAAAATCAAGTTTAGTTTCTTCAAAATATTTATTTTATGTAATAGATAGAGCATATCTACGTTATTGTAGTAGATATAATAAAAATATATCACGAGTGACATGAAAACATTATATTGTTACGAGTGGCAAATCCAAACTGACATTACAAAATGTTTCCACTTCAGAATGAAAATATTTATTCGTATCTACTCCGCAAAGTTTTTTTTAATTATATTTTTCGAAGAAGAACCATCTATTGTGTATTTGTTTTGTTCTGTTCTTGTTTCTTTTTTTTCAAAGAGAATCAAAACGCCTCCTGTTGTTTTTACATCATTCATCAAGAGATTTGCTGAAACTTACATGAAATATAGATATTAATCTTTCGAGCAATCAGATCTACGAATATTAATGCTACCATATCTTTTTCTCGTCGGATGAAATACGAAAATGACTTAAGTGATGGTTCAAACAGGAATGACCACGAACTCAAATATTAATGCTGGCATTGGCGTTTATTTACCAACATTATCTGAGGAGCAGTTTGTTGGAAGTTACTCTTTACAAAGGAAGTGGTCATCAAGTTAGAACACAACTGTCAGTTGTTGGAAAATTAGAAAGTAGAATATCATACGAATATTAAAATATGTAGAACATAACCAGTAATTTAAAAGAACAAATACGGTAGAACATTAATTCTTAAGTACGTTTAAATGAATCAGAGCACCCATTCTTAAATGATCAGGGCACCAGTCTCGAAGTATACTGGCGGGTGGGGATACTGGATAGCATACTTAATACTTTGAGATCGGGTCATGTGTTGTAATATCAGCGTAGAAGCTTTCTCCTTTTTAATTTTCTGATACTTGTATCAGTGCTCTCGACTTCTACATATATTATCTATGTGCACGTACGCGATTTCGATTTTTAAGCAATAAATGACTTCGGTTATCGGTAGCCTTCTTTATGGATATTTACCTCGAGAAAATGCCGCGAGGCACATAAATATATTCAGTTAGAACGTTTGCGTTTGTTTCAACCAAAATGTTCATGTGTTTTGTACTGAGGTATCTAGTGCACGTACAAGTTTCATTTTCTCAAACGTTAACGTTCGTTGTTGTCTATTATAAAATGGCATGTCAATATTAAAGTTCGCTAAATAGGAAATTCTGTCCTCCATACTAGCTAGGCGTGTAGCAGAGTACATAACAGAGAGCATAAGAAGCAACGAACTAGACTAACAGGAAAAGGGACTCATGGGAATACAGGACAGACATGTGGTATTTTCACGAAGATAGAGAATGCTACTTCGCTGCGTTCACACGAGCACCGCAACAGAGACGCAACTGTCAGCGAAATGTGAACACTGATGTGCACCACAACTTTCTTAGTGTTCTCATTCGTACAGAGAGAGAGAGAGAGAGAGAGTGCGTGCCATATATTACATCTAGGATAAAAAATGAGACAATAGCCGATAAATGCGTTCAAAACTGTGTAATTGACCTATTATATAAATATCCTAAAGTAAGAAGCTTGTTCAGTACTGACAAACAGTTTTAATATGCAAATATTTTCATCATGTACCTATAACAAATATACAAGGGTGGTGTCTGCTACATATTGGATAAGATACATTGATAGAACTGTTAAACCAAAGGTCGATCTTATAAACGTAAGGAAAGGATTTGTATATCAATATTCTTTCTTGTTGTTTTCTCGTACATGCTTTTAGAAACAAAATGTAATAAAAGGGTTGAATATAGTACAATTTTGTACCGAATGAACTTGAAGATTTGCTTTAGTAGATATTGAGATGAACATGATAGAAGCAATTGACCGTAATCAAGTCTAGAAAATACTAAGGAGCAACAATTTTTTTAGTAGCAAAACAGAAAGAAAACTGCGAATGTAGCTGATGCGTCTCTGCTACAGGTGTGCAGCCTTGAATATGTTCATGACATTTTGATGTAATGAGAAAGTACGGTCGAGGATAATACGTAGGCTCTTTCCTGATTGTGTGAATTTAATGTTGGTGTTGTTGACATTTATTGTTTGAGGTAAGGGACAGAATTTAGTGAGTCTCTATGTGGTGATCAGAATGATGTCAGTTTTACCATCGATCGTCTGTACCTTGTTAGGTGTCATCGTTGACTTCACATCCGACATGTTCCTCTCTACGCCTTGGATGGTAACATCAATTTCTATGGAGTGACTATAAGTGTATTATATTTGGATGTCATGAGCTTACAAATGGTGAGACATCAGAAGACGATGCATGGCACTTGAGTGGGGCTAGGTGTATAGAATGAAGAGATCAGGTCCACGAACCCAACCCTATGAAACACCAAAACATCAATGAATTTGGTTGTAATGTGTGCCTTTTACGAACACATTGTATATCCTCTCGACTAAGAATGAATTGAACCAAGCAACGCAAGGCTGTGTCACCAGTGCCAAATACATGATGGAAATGGTGAAGTAATATATCATGGTCTATTGTGTCATCTGCTGTAGATAAGTCTAGGCTGGTTAGGACTGTAATCTTTCGACTATCCAAAGCATAGAGAATGTCGTTAACTACTTGTAGAATGGCGGTATAGTTGCTGTGGCGAGGACGACATGCAGACCGTACATTGGTAAAACTACTTGATAAATTCAGATGAGATACAAGTTAGGACAGAACAACTTTTTCTGAGACTTAAGACATGAATGTGAGGTTAGAAAGAGGGAGGCTGTTTGTTTATTTTTTGGAAAAAATATTTAGGGTCAAGGGCTGGTTTCTTCAACAGCGGCTTTACAATTTCAATTTTGAAAGATTATATGAATTTACCGGATGAGAAAGAGGTATTAATAAGATTGGTTAGTCAACACACTATCGGATCTAAGCAATCAAGCAACTATGATGTCAGAATCCGATTAAGTTCACTTATCTTCATAAAGATTGTACTAAGAAATCCGCAGAGACGGGCTCAAGGTTGCCTTTGAAATTATCTATCACAACTGGGTGGTGATAATGAGTAAATGAAAAAGTACCTGTAAAACGTGCATTGGTGTTCACACTAAAGAAAGACTGATAGTGTTATGCTCCGTACATTGTTTGACAGGTGCTAAACCAGTTGCTGGAAAAGAAAACAGTAAACACATGTTACCCTTATTGATGGTACAGGCACCATGTTTTATAGGAAAAAAGCAGATCGTTTCAGTGTAGTGTCACAACTCCATTGTCTAAAAATAAGTAACAAGAAAGAGCAAAACAAACGAGTTGTGTAAAATTGAAAATATAATTTATTTCCCTAATATGCAAAGGGACAGAATTAAAAATAACTTAGAGTGTTGAATGAATTCCTAAAGTCCTAAATGTTCATTAAATTCCAAAGTTTGCGAGTAATCCTAATGAGTTCAAATGGCATTCGAAATGATAGCCTGCATTGTAATGATGTATCAAAATGCAGAAGAATCACTATGTTATTATCTCAAAATGTCTTTAAATGAATTCACGGTAATCGCGTACAACTATTATATATCCAATATCCTTTAAATAAATATTAGAGCACTGTAATTACAACGAATTATTGAATTAAATAAATGAATCAGTTCTCTCAATATATCTCTTCCAAGATTGATAGTACTACTAAGAATGCTTACTTCTACGAAATAATTATATTACTTACAATACCAATATGCATAATAAATAAACAAGTAGATCTAACAATATCCAGAAAATTCCATATGTTAAGAAATTAGGGAGGGTCCATTTTACGAAACTAATCCATACTGTCATAAAGTCTCGTGATTGCTGTACGTTATGCTATCTGTTCCTTGAGTTTGGCTGTTTACTCAGGTTGCAGATTATTTTCCCAACACCGGCTCCCCTTATTCATCAAATAATCACTAGAATCTAACTAAGCTAAAAACGGAGACCTAAACACAAATAGCATATACCCTATATTTATTACAATAATGTAACTAGTAAATTACTGGTTTCGGTGTCAACACTTCGTAATTTTACCAACAAGATAACTTATGTCAGCTATAGTGTAATCTTAATCATCCCTTTTAAGTTAAAGTTTTTAAATTACAATATATACAATACTTGACATAAAGACAGCAAATTCTTTAAGCAGGTAGGGCTGTGATTTCCTTTTTGAAGCTGAGATATTTTATGTTATTGCATCTCAAGATACTTTTGATTTCGAAGAACATAATGGATAAGATGTCGTGTTGCTTTGATAGAAATCAGAGCAAAAAGTTGATTTCAGCTATTATCAGACGAATTTCTTCCTAACAATAGTGTCAGGCTCCAGACACATTGTTCGTCCCTAATAAGACTGCAGTATACCGTGACACGTATATCGGTGTGTTCAGAAATACCGTGGTACAAAGCATTTCGTGGTACCAAGCTCTATACAAACATACATACATACATACATACAAAGCGAAAATTTAAAATTTAAATATTCAAAATACAAGTGTTTTAATTCTGATTGGGTGGGTGGGTGGTATAAATTCACTTTTCTAATTATTAGAAATACTTTAGTAAAGGACTGGGAACTCTGTCGGTGCATTGAAGTCATTTATATTAACTGTCAGTAGTTATGATAGCTAGAAAATGTGAACAGATGAAGACGAGTTGCTTAATTACCCATTTTCTCACTAAAATAACGAGTTCCTCAAATTATGTGAGGATCAGTTTAGTTAAAAGCCATTACGTCACCTATGACTATAAACATACTCGCTATTAATCCCTTTCTGTACCTCATTTTGGGGACTGAACTGCCTAATTTGCACATAATTATCCATAATGTATTGATTAAGTACTACGGCATCCTAATGAGTTCATTTCCTGTACAATAATGATATTTCTATATTGGGTAATCCGTTATAAACACTGGATGGGTATTGGATTTGCTTTAATTTATCATGCAAGGGATGACATAGTTGGTTGGCATGGCAACCAAATACTGACTATAATTTGTAAAACTAATAAGGTACATATTTTTGCAAAATCAATCATGCTTCGAATTGTCATTACTGAAGGCTGATAAAATAAAGGTTTTCTCATTTTCTGACTTGGATTTTCCAAATTACAAGTAATGTAGATGTAACATATGTTTTGTTTCAATATTGATCGCTTAAAATTAATAAATATTTAAGCTGCATGTTCTGCGTTTATTTATTGTACCCAAATGGCCGTAAATATTTATATCAGAAGACGTGTAATTTGCTGTGTTGGCTTGTAATGACAAATACGAATTATATGTTTACCTAAGTCTGACATTCGAATACTTATGCAATCGTAACAAACCTTACGAACGGTAAACCATCATAATTCATAGTCCAAACCTGCACACTAGGTGGCGCACTCGCTTCTCACGAAACTTCAATACCAACACAAGTTTTAAGCTGTCATTCTGTTTTCTGTCTTTCTTTCGCTTTTTTTTCCCCCGCTTTTTAAAGAATTTGCCAAAATTAGCATAAAATATGTTGACATTCAAAGCATGTGTAAACAAGTCAATCACAGTTAATGTCAGTTTATCATCGTTCCCAGCACAAACAATGGCGAAACGACTGAAAACACCAAATTGTTTTGCAATTTTAGCTTCGAGCCTGATAACTGTTTGTGTTCAGCTCTACTGTCTATAGACAAGAAGAAGAGCTTATGGGATGGTCTTTTGTCTATCTTCCTTCGTCCATCCATCCATTATCATAATTCTGATTTTGTAGACCTCCTAATTATTGTGCCATTGGCATGGACCTTTGCACAAACACATTCATCTCATAGTCTAATTAGTCCTAAATTAAAACGTGCCATTTCTTATGATGCCAACAAGTTAGCTCTTAATTGAAGATGTTTCGATGTTGTTTAATATGGCTGCCACAACGGAGAGCTTGAGCGTTTTGTTATCACTACTTCTTCTGAATGTTTGCCAGTAGCAGCATGTGGTTTTCGCTAATAGACTTTTCATGATGTTTTGTTGATCATAAAAATGGTGGTGCTGATCTGACGTCCAATATGTGGCCATCCTGAAAATTCTTATTTTCGCTACTCCTCTTAAACGGATAGTTATTTTGACTCTCATCACATGAGTTATTATGGTGACTAGTTCGTCCTGAATGAAGACGACTAATCTTCAATATGGGCACTATAATGGCTATCTCAAAATCACTGTCCTCTAAACTCCTCCCGTATGAATGGCTTTACGAACATTGGGTTTTTCACCAACAACCTTTCTTAAGTACAAAAGTAGTACCAGTAGTGTATCCAATTTGGCTGCCAGGACCACTGTCCTAAAATCATTTTGTCTCTAATCATGATGATAAAATGATTCATTACGACACAGGGTTTTCGTGAAAACACTTCTAATGATGTCTACTTAATCCTGAATTATTTATTGTGCCAAGCTGACATCTAGTTTAAACATTGTGCTATCGCTGATGAATACCACAGACGGTTTCAACACTAACCGTTAAAAGGAAGTAATGGTTTCATAATTTAATTACTGGAAATTCTTCTTGACGATTAGATAGTCATCCCTTCAAGGAAATAGTGTCCTGGGTATCAGTGCTGTAAACGGTAAGGTGAATCGTACTTATTTGAATCGAGGCAAGTAGCAGTGTGTAATTTGTTCTTACAACATATTTAACTTGAAAACCATAATACAATTATTTGTTTTAGAAAATGTAAACCGGGGGTGGGTGTGACCTGTTATCCTCGCCCAAAGTGGCTTTTGCCGTAGGGGGATTTTGTTCTACCTTTGTTAGAGGGCTTCTGTCCGGGGGGGGGGGGGGGGCGGGCTTTGGCACGTTGTTTTATGAAATCTCAGGATATAATCGAAAGGCCAAGGCCAGAGCCAACATCCCATTCTTACACAATGTTGTGAAGGATTTCAGAGTAGGAAATTGCACCCGAAACGTTTGTTTGATAACAAAATCAGGTATCAAAAAGACCGGATGGAAGAATATGCCCTGGCCAAATGAAACGCGTTTTAAAGATGCCAATCCATTTTCTTTTTAATTTGAAAGTTAAGTTGATTTTCTTTTTGTCAAAATATTTGTTTTAGGTAATAAAACATGTATTCAATGTTATTGCCAGAAAAGTACCGACTGAGTTAATTGCTTGTCAAACTACCACATAAGGTCAGAAGCAGGTGTATATGTAACTTGATGTGTCAGTTTGTGCTGACAAATATTTCTTAAGATTGACATTTGAATGATACTGCAAAATATTTTTTTCTTAATAGAGTACAATTTGTTTATATATCATTTTTTTATTTTTAAAATTTTATCTAAATCCCATTCCATATTTTTTCATCATTTCTAAGTAGACCAGTACCAAATGTACGAGGCTATAGATGTTCCCGATAAGATCATTAGCAGACGACATTCTGTCCATTTTACCTGGACGATGGGTAACTTGGCAGTTTCACGTAATGCGTTCATTAAAATTTTGAACAAGGCACAATGAAGCAAAATCAACTTAAAAATTACAAATATAGATACCTTATTTTCGTTCTGTATATGTATATATTTTTATAACAGTATCTTAAGATTAAATGAATTTATTTCAACTTTTAACGGCCAACATGGCACACATTGTGAAAATCTTGGTATCGTTTTAGATCCAAAATAGAAAACCTTGTCAACATGGAGATTCCACCAGAAGATTTCTTATGATACCTTGCTGGTTCTAACTGCAGATGGCACCAAACTGAGATCTAATATGGCCACTACAACAGCTAATTTGACAATCTTGTTGTTGTAGAAGAATATCAAAATTTCAACTGCTTGGCTGACCGGAAATGTATCCGTGATAGATGGACAGGCAGCCAGTCAATATAAATAATGAATCTTTCAACGGGGAGGGTCAAGATTAGCTCGGTACACAGACAGAGCAAAGTCCTGCTCTTGTATGCATATGGCCGATGGAAAAACTCTTGTATAGTCCAGACTTCTGAGAAAAGTGACCACTTGTTTTCTCTGTGATTTAAAACTTCCAATATTTAGTTCTTCCTAGCGAATCAATGTGGCGTATCAAACGATGTCCTTTTCTATATAACGTATTTCATATCAATGCATTCTTTGACATGCACAATGAATAATAAATGTCAATGAAGAAGTGAAATTGATTGCTAATGATATTGATTGATTTATATTAATAACGACCGGTATTGAATATAAATCGAAACCACTGAAAACACACACACAAAAACACACACACACACACACACACACATATATATATATATATATATATATATATATATATATATATATATATATATATATATATATATATATATATATATATATTCCGTGAGACGGCGGTTCTTACTGTAATTTTCACGGGGTTCTTCCTCCACCAATTATACTATCCTCTACAAGTCTTTGATTACTAACAGCAATTGAAACAAAAAATAAAAGAAAAGAAGAAACAAAGATGAAAAACACCACCACCTCCACCACCCCAAAAAAGAAAAAACAGCAACCAGAAATGCAATTATAATCAGGCTAATGATTGCAGAAACCTTATCAGTTTGGTTCATGGATGATCGATGTGCGTTCCATTTCGTGTAAGTTTTAAGTGTTCTCGATCCTCAACCGAATCAAAACAAAACAAAAACAATATTATCTTCCACCAGTATAATTGTCAGTTACTAATGCCATCGAATTTACAGCGTGGAGAATCTTGTCCGAGTTGCGTCAAAGCACGCTCCATCCTCATCGAAAGAGCATACGTCATACTGAGCGCATGTTACGGGTACAAAAGTTGCAAACGTAACATCCAACGCAAAATAGATTCCTGACCAGTTTTAAATGTTCACCCAAGCTAGAGCTCAAGACGACTGTATGGAACGCTAGAGCTGTCTTAAGATGAGAATTTTTATTATATGATGTGAAGTTTGCACATCATATAAGTACAAATGCACAGCATATAAAGAAGTTTGCACATCATATAAGTACAAAAACACAGCATATAAAGAAGTTTGCACATCATATAATACAAATTCTCATCTTAAGGCAGCTCTGGCGTTCCATACAACTGCCCTTTACACAGAACAGATTGGTAGTTTTACAACAGGGCTATAGTTTATCAAAACTACAGAATGGGGCCAAAGTCAGGGTTCATTAACAATATAAATTCTTACTTTTACAGTGATGACAAATACAGACTCCAAGCCCTATGGGTCAGAATCTTTATCAGTATCAGATTGTGAACTATGTAGAATTTGTTTCTAACATTACCTTATCTGCCTGCTTAAAATCCTTTCAACTAAAACTACCATATACACCTATGTCTCTTGCCTTAATGATAATCGATATTTATACAATGAATTGGAGGGAAATATTGAGCATTAATATGACGACAACAGCGCACTAGAAATGGCGTGCTAAGTAGACAACATGCCATCCTAGTGGACTCAGAGTTGTTTCTGTCCTCAAGGATTACAGTGTGGTTGCTGAACTTAATGATTGGTATCCAGTGACCGATCATATTTCAGAATAATTAAACAAATGAATTAAATGCGGTCTTTATTTTTTTCAGTATATTTCCAGAATAATCCATACCAGTAAATTTGCAGATATCCCTGGTCTAGTGAATTAGCTTGTCTATTTTACCGCAGTAGTTTTTTTTGTGGTCTTTTTTATGCCTAGGCAAAGCAGGATGACCCAGTTTCAACAGTGCACTCGTACGCCATAGTCTATTTCCGCAAATGTCTAAATAAAGAGAGCTGCATTGAGATAAGCTTTAAATATAGACAGGACCTGTATTTTGTTTCTGCTAATTCCCTGAAACAACCGTGCTCTACACATTAGAATTGCTCATCTTACAGTTGCAGATTATTTCATGTGGACATTTTCTACATCTCAATTATTATTATTATTAAGTTCACGAAAAGTTGAGGCTTTTACGATTTTATTTTGTATATGACATGATATTCGCAAATTCGTGACGAGCATTTGACCTGAATGTACGACAGTCTTCCATTAAATTGAGTGATGCCGTCAATCTTTACCAGCGGTAGTAATGGTCGGCGGTCCATTGGCACTGGCGCGTGTTAGCGTAGTTCTTGTTGTTGTGGGGTTCAACGCCATTTTTCAGCACACGATAAATGGTGGAGGAAGAACCCAGAAAACCCCCGGGAAGAACCAACGACCCACGAGAAGCTACTGGCAAGCTTTCTCACGTACCCACGTTAGCCGAATCCGAGACTCGAACCCACGCAGACAGCAATGAGATGGCAGTGATCTGGAACAGTGAGCGCTTTAGACTACTCGACCACTGTTAGTGTTGTATGTATATAACATAAAAAATTGTCTGGTCTTAAGCTTAACACAAATACTTCATCTAAGCTAGTTCTAGCTTGAGTAACGCGAATGTTTTCTTGAGATACAGGTAAGCATACAGAAAACTTTTAAGAAATGTTACTCTGCTATCGGAGACGGGATAAGGCAAGTTTTAACTCATACTGAATTTTCATTGGTCGAAAGCGCATTGGCCTATACCGGAAATTAACATGTCTGCCTTATCACTCTTTAAGATGAAAGTCGCAATGTAAAACAGTAATTCAGACAAGTCGGTAACGTCTTCTGTTAAATTACTCTTAAATCTTTGGGAATTGACATCCTTTTGGCTTATATATTTCCTTTTTCGTACTGGCACTAGATATTTGGATCTGAAAAAAAATAATCTCCATTTCAGTACTTAATGACAAAATAACTTTCACAACGCTGTGTGTGTATGGGTATGAATGTGTGTGTATCGGTGTGTATGTGTGTGTATCGGTGTGTATGTGTGATTTGGACTTTTAACTTAGCATTAACAATTTTTTCATTCATATCGCTACGATGTCTGCAATGTTGCAGTTTTATAATGATGTATAGCACTGGGACATCATGCCACAGACATGTAGCATCGTGTCCCACCCAATCATATTATTCTGATACCAGGCCGTCCAGTCCTAACACTAACTTCTTAATGCTGAGTGCCAAGCAGTACAATTTGTGATAAGTCTTTGGTATGACTCGGCCGGGGTTCGAACTCCCGACCACCCGTATCAGAGGCGGACGCTCTAACCACGTAGCTTTCAGAGCGGTATTCATAACTCTGTACGCACCTATTTATTCACTATGTTCAAACTCGACGCTACGTTGGTTAATGAAAGCATGGTGGTGTTCTCACTTCGCAAAAGGTCAGGTAAAATTGTTATGTTAACCCCATCAGTCTGCATGTCTAACACTGTTATTAACTTAGTTAGCATACGTTCCCGTATAAAAGTCGAACCGAAATTGACTTAAATTTCAGAAAGAAAAAAAAAACAAACAGACAACGAGGATGATGCAGAGGTTCAGTGATCGGTGCGGGAAATAGCGTTGTATTCAACGTCATCAAAGGAGCGATTTTTGTGCTTTCAGAACACCTTATGCTCTGCTGTGTACATATAATAAAACTTCGAGTGTCCGAACTACTTGTCATGCATCTGGCACGAAGTCAACAATCTTTTTTTATTATTATTATTATTTTTTTTATCGACCCCATACGATACCTTTGGCTTACTTAACCCTGATGTCCGATAGATTCTTCATTTCTTTAACAGGTTTTCCTTTGGTTATTCACCCAAGAGGTTTCAACAGATACACGTGTAGCATTGATATACTTGTTTTGTAGCTTAGGTGCGATCTATGAATCAGCTTGACTCGGCGTTGTAAAAGAAGGATGTGTGATGTGATGTGATTTGGATTTTTAACGTAGCATTAACAATTTTTCAGTCATATCGCTACGATGTTTGCAGTGTGGCAGTTTATAGTGATGTCTAGCAGTGGGGCATCATGCCGCATACATGTAGCATGATGTCCCACCCAGTCACATTATCCTGACACCGGACCGACCAGTCCTAACACTAACTTCTTCATGCTGAGCGCCAAGCGAGGCAGCTGTTAGTATCATTTTTGTAAGTCTTTGGTATGACTCGGCCGGGGATCGAACCCACGACCTCCCGCATCCGAGGCGGACGCTCCAACCACTAGATTACACTGGAGCGGTGTAAAGGAAGGAAGTAATCAGCGAACTAAAACGGAGATCCTATCTTCCCCAAAACAAAGCCTTGACTATACATTATATATAAGTTATACGACTATCATTGGTGGCATTCAGCCTCCCTAGCAGTTGGTTTATTTAGGATTTGTCCAGAGTGTTATCAATTCCTTTGAGTAATGGGCAACATGTTATGTATTTATGTGTGTCTTAGTTTTAACTGACATGTCAATCATTTTAATTAAAAAAGGAGTGTTGAGCCTGGACCCTACATATATCGCATGATAACCCCTGTTGTTTTCGCATACATATCAAGGTTAGCCCAACTATGTCCTTGTCCGGATGCAAACACTTTTAGGACACACGGTACTAATTATACGGAAGAACTGTGAACCAGTCTAGAAATGGGTGAAGAAATGATAGAGTATTTACATGTTTGGTGGTCCATAATTGGTTAATAATGAAAATTAAAATTTTAGGAAAAATATCTTTTGAGAGCTTGTCCTATATGTAATGTAAAAAAAATATTGACAAATTTCTACTGATGCAATTTTAGCATTTTTACAGGCTTGACTCAGGAGTACTCAATACTGAAAGTAGCACCTGATTCATTTGGTGCAGAATCAATAACACCAGTTTCATGCACATGTATGTAAACAAATTGCCGCGGGTCATATGGTGTTCTCCACACATAAGCTTGCACCAAGGTTAGATGTGCACGAAAAATTATAGGTGTCATTATCAGCACCCATAAATTTTAAGTTATTGAATTTTGAATATGACAGTGTTTCCATATGTTTACCATTGGAGTGGAATTAGTACCGTGAGTCCGTTAACGTCGAGGTGCTAGAAGCAGTTACTTCCCCTGTACCGAGTTCAATCATACCGCGGAGAGGGCAGGGGAAAGAAAAGACATAGGAACATTTATAACGTGAATGATTTGTAATAATTACTGATAAGCATTCGGAGAAAGAAATTAAATCATAATGTACGAGGCAGACTTCAAAATATTTAAATAACAGTTTTTCTCTTTAAGTGTACCAAGCATAGTTTTCATAGTTAAATCTGACACAGCATATGTACTTAATATGACGCAGCATCAACTTCAGTTAGATTACAATGATCCATATTATTATACAGCTATAATAAAAAGAAATCATACAATTCTGATTCAGTTAATCTGAGAAGTATAAACATGCTCGTTGTTAAAAACATTGCTCCACCTACTAATTCAAACACGTATTTATCATATCGTTTCTGAAGCAAAGTCTCGATCCCAGTACAAATGTAGGCCATTTCCCTGTGTGATAATTTTTGGAAAACGTAGTGTTTTAAACAGCTTCTGCATAATTCATAATAGTTGGCATCCATGCCATATATATATATATATATATATATATATATATATATATATATATATATATATATATATATATATATATATATATATATATATATAACACTTGCCTCGAATCCAACAGGTGGTGTGCTCTGCTTCATTTCCGATTATTGATATTTCAGTGTCTTGGTACTATTATGTAATTACGGCAGGTGTGCATGGCATACATCTGTTGTTCGTGTCTTGGTGTAGGTATGTAATTAAGGGAGATGTACATGTCTCACATCTGTTCAAAGAACAACACAGGCTTGGAACACGTAATTCACAAATGTACCCTATCCTTAAATAATAAACAATAATGGCTGAAAACACCACATGACAGCCTTAAATTAAAACGTTCGACACAAAGGCATATTTACGAACCTGTTCTCTGCTACGTAAGCTTAACAGGACCGATGGGCGAAATGCAGCAATACATTGAAAGCTGAACCATGTATTAGAAGAAAAGAAATATTTGAATGTGAGCTGATAATTAAAAGAAATAATAATAATAATAATAATAATAATATAATTTTACTTGTCTCCGAAGATTCGCTACTTATTCATTACTCCATTCTGACGTAACAAACTCAGAGAGTTTTATTAGTTGCCAGTTCGTAGTCTAGGTGTCAGATCAAATATTGCACTGATACGCACAATATATTTATCTCGCGGTATGAATTCCAATGCAGAGTTCTGACCCATCTGTGGAGTATATAGGGCCTGATGCATTCTCACCGAGAATTCAATGCGCATCTCTCCAATTACCTACAATAAAGCAAGAATGTCTCTTTTACCCAGAAGCAATGTAGAACATCGACCACATTGTAATTATACAGCAACAGAACTTAAAGAAAGTTATGTAAATATTCCGTACGGACCTGATCTACCGTAAAAAAGTATCGACAGTCAGTTATGTATGTATTTCAGGGAAGACATAGAAGTGACGGATCAAAGTTGTAGTCTTGTTTAACCTGGTCACAAAATATTGAATTATTTGTATTTAAAAAAAAAAAAAAAAACTCCAGAAAGAACAACAAAATAAACCTAGGCATTTATCACAAGAAATTGGGGTCTCACAGACCAGGCAGGCTGCAGTGTTCTGTGTTCTACACGTTGTCATGGAAACTATGACTCATCTGTATGTTAGTCACACTTAACGAATTCTCAAGAGAGAATCATTACAGTCGAAAGTAAAACATGACTACATGTTGTACACATTGCGCTCGTTACAGCCATGACTCATGCGTCTGTTGGTATCCGAACTTTATCAACGCCCGACGTGCATCACAAACCTGTAAAGTACCTTATCTGGTTCTTATTACCGAAGACCTTATGATTTATACATATATGTTCCGTTGGGAATTATCTGGAGGTAACCTGTTATTTAGTTTTCTAAATCAGTGTGATACACTAACCAATTTGAATTCAACCTTACGAACTGGAAATGGCAGGAAGAGGAGACTTTTTCTAAAGAAACATGGACCATTAATTCACTTACTATCTATCCCAAGTCAGTCGTAATCAGTATACCTCTCATTCAGAATCTGGTTCTAAAATACTTTTTAAAGTAAAGAGTTTACATGTAGTAATTCTTTACATATTCACCGCTTAAACACCCAACCAGATATACTCACATATACTGTATTCAATAACCGTCAGCAATTCCTAATGATAATACTTAAGATCACTCATTGTCCTCAGGCGATTGACGGCTTCCGTTGTATGTGTTCCGGGTCTTTAAACAAGGCCATAGAACGTCAAAATTATCGACCTATATTAATTTTAACCCAACGTATCTAAATAATTTTTTAAGATACTAAATATTCATACATTTACTAGATCCTGAATTTTTGCTGATAAAAACCCTCTAGGCATACATAATCGACAATATTTCGCTTCACTGGTTTGATTAAGGCAACAGAGTGTTTCTTTTGCCAGTGCTATACATTTTTTGCAAAAATGTAAAAACAAATTGGATCCTTCAAAGTTGTATTTTTTTTTAGCTCATTGCATATTCTCCCTTTCATTAATGGTTTAGTTCTTCATATGAATGCCCCTGAAACTTACATGTTATCGGCGATACATTCCCATCATTTTGACAAAATCTTCGACATGACGTTGATGATGTGGATGGTATAATAATGTGGTTTGTGGTGATTACTGACAGGTAATTATCATAGAAAAATCGAATCAAGCGTTCATGTTCTGCAGTATTATCCGAGATAGCCCAAATTGAACAGATTGTCTTCATTTGTGATAGAATCTATACTACAAATGTTTGATAAAACTTGATTTTTGCCTGCACCATATACTAATCGTAATAAGATAAAGTCAGACATCGAGCCGCTAGAACTATTTCAATATATTCTTTATTTTATAGTGTTTGCCCTTTAATTAATTACCAAAATACTTTAAAGCAATTATGACATATAAATCTTTTCTTAACTTGACTCCGCAATTTATCAATAAACACTTAATG
This sequence comes from Sinohyriopsis cumingii, assembly GCA_028554795.2. Lineage (NCBI taxonomy): Eukaryota > Metazoa > Mollusca > Bivalvia > Unionida > Unionidae > Sinohyriopsis > Sinohyriopsis cumingii. The sequence continues at coordinate 74,446,457 of CM068827.1, read as the reverse complement.
TCAATTCCCAATATCCATTCACACAATCTTCTACAGGCCATTAGGATCTCTACTTTTAGTTTGTTAAAATCCACAATGATTATCTGTAAGACAAAGTATGTACATATTCCGTTGAGTGTTGTGGAATATAATTCTAAGTTATATCAAACCAAACCCATTACTCTCTTTATTAAAGTGCGTACTTCACAAATTTCTTCCTTGTGATTGCGACGTAGCCCGAACAAATTGAGACGCCTAACTTGGATACCCCAGTACTTTCACATATCTCAAACTTACACGTATAGCTTTAATTGGTTTTATCTAATGCTGACGGCAAGAAAACGTGTTCAAGTACTTTACACAAGCTAAGAGAGTCTTTACTGTATTTGTTTCCTTTGTTATTTTTGAGTCTCACTTGTTCATTCGGACCAGTGCATGGTAAAACAATTTGCCAAAAAGCAGGCTCTACTTTTCCGAATAATTTTCATTCAATTAAAAAGACTAAAATAAATTCATGTGGATCTACCTGACTGAATAAGTTGTATGTAAATTTTAGCTGCCCAACTCAAGCTATGGTTGCATTGACAAAATATATTGTCTACAAAAACAAAGTGAATGTATTGTCAAAATAAAATGCATACAAAGACAAAGTGAATTTAAATTATAATGAAGGAAGGGTTCAAACTGCTTACCTTATATTTTCCGTCTTCGTTGGATTAGGGCATATGTTGTAACTAATGGATTGCATGCTTACATGGAAAGTATGGTAAAGCATCAAAGGAAGCGTCCGGCTACATGTTTAATAAAATACTTTCACTTAACAGAATCTCCTTATAACCTCGTATGCAGCAGGTCAACAAACGACATACTGATATCCTAATTTTCTAAATGGCTCATTTCTGCCAGTAGAGAAAAACGTGTTTCCTATCATCAACGATACCTTTTTGATTTCTCAATAATAATTCGTCTAGAAGTTCATTCATTTGTTTGTAAGTGATTGCAGCATCTGATATCACACCAACGACCGCTTTCAGTCTATATTATAAGACTTAGGCCTGGCAGAGATGATCGAAGTTAAAGTGTAACGAAGTTAAAGTATAAAACTACATAGAGGCTAATGTTGCAAGTTAGAGATAATTGTTCTGTTATATTGTCTCTAATTTCATCAGCAGTTTCAACTTCTAAAGTCTATGATAAGTGCTGCCAAAATCCAATTAATTAGTACACATTGAGATACGTTATTACTGTCTGCATTAACGTCCAGGACAGATTGTGGCCTGTGAAACAATCAATTTATAACATCTGTTGAATAGCGCGACTGAGCATTGCGTGTGCTGTAACGATTCTGTTCGCGTCTCTTTGACTACAAAGGCAGCATATTACCAAATTATGAATTCAAAGGAGAAAAATATCAGATACTGTTCAATCGTAGCAATTGTGCGTACACCATTTCCTTTTAGGTTCTAAACTTTGGTCTCTATCTTTGATTACAAAATCAGCTTACAGAAACACTTACACTGCAAACTTAAAATGCCCTTTTCACAATTACATATTATTTACATGAATAAACTAGAAAAATTAATGGTCAGTGTTCTAAAGATCAAACTAATTAATTAATTATTGTTCATTATTGCAATAGAACACAAAGTTTTAAATTCAAAATGCACACGAATTGACGTTAATTATTTTGCGGTAATCGTTTACTATTCCTCCGCAGTCAAATGAAAATAATAAAAATTTCAATAGACGAATATAAATTTATTTGAAAGAAAGTTAAGGGTGTTCATATGGCACGCATGCAAGGAGTTTCTTTTGGCAGACCAGTTGTTTGGTTTTTTTAAAGGACCGAGGAAACATTTTTGGCCAATGGTATATTGATGATACAGATGGAAATGTTCTAGCGAAAACATTGATGTTCTACATTTGTAAGAAATCACGATAAGTTTGAAGTATCGTCAGGCGAAGGTTTCTAGGTCTTACAGATCTTGTGGTATTTTCCTTTTGGGTATTTGGTCCAACAGATGATACATTAACTCATCTAATATGATATACAGACTTGCTTTCAGCAACAGTCCTGATTGCTTGTTGTTTGTCATCTGGCAGCAGTGGCGTCGCTAGGGGGGTGCGAGGGGTGCGGACCGCACAGGGTGACACCATCTCAGAGGGGTGACACCAAAATGAAAAATTGCAAATTTTACAGAGCACGCACTGCTTGGTCTAGTCGGATTTCATAAGCGGATAACCGATCATAGTTAAATACATGACTAGCAGGCACAGCAGTGGCGTCGCTAGGGGGATGCGGGGGGTGCGGACTGCACCGGGTGACACCATCAGAGGGGGTGACACCAAAATGACATTACTAAGGATTCTGTATGGTCTGTTACGGAAGGAGGACCATGGGGGTGACACCATGAGCTACCGCACTGGGTGACACCAACCCGAGTGACGCCACTGTCTGGCAGCTTTACTGAATCAAAGTACCACTTAGTAGGGACATGGCGACTGCTGCTGCTTGACATAATGCAGTCTGTTGGCCTGAATATTTATTGCTTGCCGAGAGTCATTAACTTGATTACTGGTGCTGTATACAGATTTCTGGATATTATTTTCTATGTCTGAAATGTGTAATGCGCGAAGAATGGCTATTGTTACTGTCCAAGTGGTAGTGTTAACACGGAGGCGGTCATCATATCAAAACAGATGAAGTTTTACTGAATAATCAATTTGCGCATCTTTTTTCCTCAAAAAAATGGATCAATAGAATTATGTTGCTGGGCATATTAGCAAACACACGAAAGTTATGAATCACCGTTAAGCGATTTCATCAAATCTGACGGGTCATGGTTCTATGTGATTTTTTTTTTATTTTGCAAACAGTTACTCGATTGTCACTGTCTGTAATTCTGTCACCTGTATTGGATCGCTAACGCATCGGCGCCCTATATGCGCACGAACTTGTCGGTGGTTTTAAATTTAAATAAGCTAAATAATGAAGTTAGTTATTGGCCATTAGAATTGTTGGTTTGCCTACAGTAATACATCCAACATACACTTTACCACTAATTTAAAAAAAACATATATATAATTTTTTTTAAAATTAACATTCCTAACGCTATGTTCTTTGAGCATAATGCCGGCAAAAATCTGGCATATGTCAATACGGTAATGATGCATGTAGATATGGAAAATTTCTAAATACTGCAGCATCAGCTAATTTTGTATACACTACTTGGTAGTTTGAATTACTTTACGTTCTGGTAGCGTCTTACATTATAAGCTTCTCAGATGAGGGTTGATATAAGTTTATCGTTTCCGCTATCATACATTAGCAGCCGCAGGTTTTTGGAAACTAGGTCACATCTAAAATTATATAGTAATTGTAATTTATACTTTCTTTCACGACCGCTCCCGTGGCATATTGGTTAGAGCGTCCGCCTCGGATGCGAGAGGTCGTGCGTTCGATCCCTGGCCGAGTCATACCAGTACCATTATAAAAATGGTACTAAAAGCTGCCTCGCTTGGCGCTCACCTTTAAGAGGTTAGTTTTAGGACTGGTCAAGATAATGTGACTGGGTGGGACATCATGTTACATGTCTGCGGCATGATGCCCCAGTGCTAGACATCACTATAAACTGCCACACTGCAGACATCGTAGAGATATGACTGAAAAATTGTTAAAGCTACATTAAAAATCAAAATCACACACACACACACACACACACACACACACACATTTTCATCCACATATGACTAATTACACCCAATATGATTGGTTTACGATATTGGTTTACGATATCATAATTATAGTTTATTCTAGATTTTGGTATCCTTTTTGTACATTGTAGCATACTGATTGCAAACTTCAGTCAGTTACTTGTTTGGAAAACAAAAACGCTGGAAAAAAGTACGATAATGATGGTTTCCCTCACTTGAAAAAATGTAACATATTGTCCAGGTAAAAACAATACCATTTGTTGCATAAAATGTTATACTCATTGCATATCGGTATTTGATTATGCATTTGTATTATTCATTTTTATATTATTTGATTGTTTAAATAATCCTAGATCCAGAAAGAAGAGTTATTCTTGCCCTCAACATAAACATTCTTCAGGAAAAACTGAATGAATTGTATATATATATATATATATATATATATATATATATATATATATATATATATATATATATATATATATATATATATATATATATATATATATATATATATATATATATATGTGTGTGTGTGTGTGTGTGTGTGTGTGTGTGTGTGTGTGTGTATTCACTGGAGATGTTACTTTTTCCAGAAAATAGTTTGACCTTGACTGTTTTAGTAAATACCAAGTGTTGATCTAGATCCTGATATTGATTCAAAATTAGTGTCAACCACGGAAATAAGTTCTATTTTTATTTTAAAATGATTGATTGTTGTCTAGGTCATGCTGGGACTACGTGTTTAAGATGTAAACAATTTTTTAAAATTGTATTTCTTAGAGTAATATGATTGGTTTTCGTCAGGACCACATGAGTGTACGTGATCTTTAACAAGTACATGATTTCTACGAAGTTCTGGAACATGATCACGTGACCCCCTATTTGCGTTTAAGAATATGATATGACCTTTGTTTTGGAGAGATATTCTCAGTGTTAGTTGGGATGTTACACTGGAAGTTGTATGTTGTGCTGTTTGGAGTCAAATTACTTGGCTTCAAAAGGATTAATTCTTTTTTCCTCGAAAATACGTGTGCTCATATGAAATTTCTGAGCAAAGAGAGCTCTTATAAAGATTTATTCAGATTTCCAAAACTGGAGTGGTATTTCTTGTTTCTACAAGGAACTGTAGACTCCAACACTACAGATTACAGCATACGGCATCGTCTTCCATCTTGGATTCTTCGTCGGGATTCGAACTTGAAATCATTAGAACATGTTGCTATTAGGACTTCTAAAATTTTATTCGTGGATTATTCTTCGATTATTTTTGGATTTGTTTCTATAAAACCGTAAGTTCATATTTTTTCATTTTTACAGAATTTTTCCAGGGCAATAAATTATTGTAATTTTACAAAGCTCGTTGTTTTCACTTTTTCTTGTGTTACTGTTTATTCGAGCCTAAACACGTAATATAAGAATATGCACACACACACACACACACACACACACACACACACACACATATGCTGCAGGGAATGGAGAGTAAACGTCTGTAACAACGAAATCGAAATATTGGTTATTAGGAGAAGACAATACCATGGTCATTATTTTCTGATTTTTTTCTTCTTTTTGGATGCCTGAAACTTGTTTAGAAGCACAGACGTTTTTCCGTGCGGGGAGAAAATGAATACAATTCTGAACAAGAAAAAATGCTTAGATTAGCAGAACTGTGTGACCTATTTGACAAGGTGATGATAACAGAACCTGAAGCATCATGCTCAGTTCGAGTCGACTGAATCACGTTTGTCATTAGATACACGTTTCACAAAAGACTGACTCCGCGGCTGCAGACGTTATCCCATTGTTTCGCTATCGTGTGACGTATGTGTGCAATTCTTTTTTGGAATGGCAATGCTTTTCTCCTGTTTGCCTTCTCGTTCATGAAAGTCAGTTATTAATTTAACCAATAACTGCGCTCAGTTTTTAAAAAAAGAGGTTGAGTCATTAAGTGGAGACTTTAAAGTAAGCTAGCTACTTGACGTCGGCAAGAGACTAGCGGGCTGGCGTGTAATTTGAGCACCACCATCAAATTATGTGCGGGGTTCTGTGCAGGCAATATGGCTAGATGTATGAAAACTGCCAACTGTGTTGCTATTCTAACTTTGGGCCAGATGATAGTTGTTTTTATCTTTATTGGAGTACGATGGCAAACTGCAGACCACGGTAAGATGAATTAGATTTTTTTCTTCTCCTCGCTAATATTGTGATTGCTGAGTTTTCTTTGTTTTCCTATTAAGCTCTACATGTGTGATAACCCCTCAAATAGACAAGTCACTTTTTTCCAGATTCACTTTCTAGCTTTAGCTGTGGTTGGATTAAAAGGCTCTAACCTTCGTTTCTTCGTTTTCCGCGACATACCTACAGATAAGAATCGTTATAAATCGACTGAACAAGAATAAATTGTTCTTTTTTTCTTGCTCTAACATGATCTCTACACAACAGTTTAGACTGCCTTGACTATTTTAATGTAGACACATGTTATGCGTAATTGTAGCAGCTTCCTAACCCAATTTTGCAGTGTCGAACGTGTTACTCGAGTAATAGTCCTTTGGTAGGATTGGCGAATCCAGGCAAATGATGGGGGTTACGTAGAACATTATACGGTGTTTTCTGAAGGAATAGACTCATTCGCATTCCCTTCCCACCCTTCTAAGCCATCTCTTATGGAACGGCATAAAGGGAAAGAAGAATGAGCTGTATCCGCCACCCCCACCCCACCACCACCGCAACGCCCTCCCCCTCCCATCTCTTAAAGAAAGTACTGTATAACCCGCAAGGCATTCAATTAAATATATCACTTGTGTGGCCACTCTATATAGGAAAACTGGGCCATTAATTAAAACTGGGACTTGCCTCACTGGTAGCGGAAGAGAACTGGTAAAAGCGGAAAATAGTTTTACAAACGGAAATGTTACGAAGACGCAATATATAATTTATACATTAATCCAAAAAGAATGAAAAATGTGTTGCCTGCCAGTATTTTTACAGCGATTTACTCCTGATGGCGTGTAGTTTCGCTGCATTTACGCCGAAGCAATTTTCATCTTAAACAAAATCGTTTGTACAAAATATTTGAAAATTTGCACGTGTCTGCGAGACAGAAACGCATAAATAAATGCCCCGGAAACGTCCCAGATCGGAAACGAAAAAAGTTGGCTACGCGGACATTACCCGCTTGGCAGTATCTAAGAAAGCACAAAATGAAAATTGAAATTCATCTCCAATTTACCATTATATTTGCATTGCCAGTTTCAATCATGTCATTCATGTTTTCCTCACTTTTTTTCAATGAAACACTAAAGCCTGTATGATTAACTTTATATCACTTTTCTCATCAAGTAATGTTTTGGAAATTAGAAAATGAGAAGTTATATTTCAACTCAAATATTCCAAAGTATATATTAGGCCCCATATAGTACGATTGGTCTGCTCCTGAGTTTCCTGTCATGAAAATCCTGTTTTTTTTGTTTGGGGTGTGTGTGTGTTCTTGATCTGTTTGGTTTTTGCTATTATCATTCATTTCCAAGACATAGCGTGAATAATAATAATAATAATAATAATAATAATAATAATCTTTAACGAGGATAAGCACCTGGTCCTGAGAGACTCATCTGCCATATGGGCTTCAATTTTGCAAAATGTTATATATATATATATATATATATATATATATATATATATATATATATATATATATATATATATATATATATATATATATGTATGTATGTATGTATGTATATATATATATATATATATATATATATATATATATATATATATATATATATATATATATATATATATATATATATATATATATTTCACTTGCACATTCAAGTATCCTCGCACACGTTCTCTCACGGATTTAAAATGAATTATTATGTGTAATTATATTGGTCAACAGATGCATAAACAATTTACTATACACAAGTATACACATTTCAGCATATCCAAAGTCCTGTACACATCCATTGAATAAAACATGCAGACATTATTGCTGGACACAATGATAAAGTTCTCTATTGGAAGACCTTTAGTATATCACCCAGCTGATCAAGAATGAATTTCTTTAATGATCTTTTAAACGAAGCAAAGGAACTTTTAAATAACATTAATCTATAATGGCTTTCCTCATGCAAATGATTCGACATTTCCTTGCTATTTTTTAAAGAATCGAAGCATTACGCTTGATCAATAAGGAAAACGCTCATAATGTTTCGAATATGTTTTTAGCACCAGATTGAACAGATGTCGCGTCAATATTGGCCACATTCTATTTCTAATAGAAACTGTGTTTTATAATTACGACGCAAATGCTAAAATGCTTTCTTTCACTTATAAAATTAAACTCAGGTCTCTTCCTTCGATAAAATAATGAAACCTTTGTTCATCATTTGCATTTATGATGTAATTATTGGTGGATATCTATAGTTTGGAGTAGATATAAAGAAATATTTCGCTCGTTAAGTGTAAACAGTGTTGTGTCACGAGTGGCAAATAAGGAAATATTTCGCTCGTGAAGAAGAAACGTTGTATCGCCACGAGTGAAATACTTTCTTATACCTACTTAAAAAAACGTAGATTTTCTTTTCTATTAAAACCATTTAAGGAAAACACGATTTTTGTTCATAATGCGATTAACGAATGCATATCTACATCGATTTTAAAAAATCCGAAATATTTATAATAATGTTAGGACAGCGAATTTTTTTTTTTGGGGGGGGGTGGCGCAAATTTATTGCAAACATACTATGCTTCAAGCTGTGTATTGTGGTAATTAATGACTGTTTTCATACGAAAATCAATTTATTTTTATTATTGTGAACGCTTTAATTGCGCTGATTGGCGGTTTGGCGGTAGGGTATTGATAGAAACATTGCAGCGCGGTAGTATTTGACAGATTTCAGAGTGACGTTTTAAGCAAACGATTTGAGTGGATGTCAATTTACCTATAAGAATTTGTATTTTATTTTGTTTCTTTATACATTTGTGAACTTTGGGATCTTGGCAAGCTTGCGGTGTTGTTCGGTAGCAAACTTTGTACCCAAATGTCGATTTTCTGTTTGTTTCAGTTTGTAAGCAAGCACTCAACTATCCCTGACATCTCCACCTCTTCAAACATGATTATGATTGTGGTAGGAGTTAAAATCGCTACTGATATAATTTTATTGCAATATATAATCAAAATATTTTCCCTAAAATACTTGTATCGTTTTTGTCGTAACATGCATACAATATCGCATGGACGTCACTGAATATCGAACAGAAACAGGTCCTGTAAGTTCGGTCGTTTTTGTTGGGGGGGGGATTGTCTTTCAATGCATTTTATGGCCCCTCCTCATTATTTACATAAATGTACACTAGAGAGTCTACAATCTTGACTTAAGATCTGTTCTTCCTAAGAGGGGGAGAGAGGGAGGGAGAGAGAGAGAAGTAATGCAGAAGAAATCAAATACACCAAAATGTGCCAATACAATTTTTAATAACATACATAAGTCCAGATATATTTCCTGAACGGGCGAAGAAAGTAGTTCCAAAAGTGCTATAAAGACTTTTTGCGCTGAAAGTGGTATCGCCATTGTATCTATATCAATTTACTCCCACTAACAGATGTCAGTATCTCATTATGAAGTATTTCTTTTCTATTAATGATATTTGTACCTTACGTCGTCCGAGATACTCCACGATAGCCTATATGTCTTCAATCAATTATAATTAAAAGAAAATTAATTCCCTTGTATCTGGGCAAATATTTAATTGTTATAAATGCAAAAGAGGGGGAATACAACCGAATCCAGTGCAAGAATGTAACATTGGTAAAGAACTCATATTGGTCGAGGAAAAGGTGTCTCCAGCTGAAAGATGGTGCATAAATGAAAAATTACGAAATTGAAAGAAAGGAACCTCGAGCAAGTAAACTGTTAAAACTCTATTAAACCGAGTCACGATTTGTCATGGTAATCTCCATTATTTTTACGGGCTTATTCCTACCGTGTTATTCTATCCGAGACAGTT